>WUQG02417316.1:0-15551 GCA_011317285.2 Androctonus mauritanicus | reverse complement strand
AAGTAAAATTTTTGAAAATAAATTGTGTTTATTAAATGTATACAGAATGTGATTTTCTTATTAAAAGTTTTTTTTTTTTTACTGAAAACAGATAATTTGGGCATGAAAGGGTTAAGTATACAGACTATAATCACTTTCGGTTAGAATACGGTTAAAACAAAGAAACCTACACTTGTGGTAGTTAGACGTCAAGTTCGATCCTGGATCTTTCATAAGTTTAAACTTAGAAACTAACAATTTTCTAGCATAGGATACAAAATTCAGAAATTAGCTATTCTGATTTCCCATGATTTTCCTTAGCAGCGTGGTAAGTTCATTTATATTTTAAAAATCTGACATCAGTTTTCGTCAACATTCATCTACCGAAAAATAAGTGGTGTGCCAACTATCCCAAATTCAAATCCAGTCGGAGTTCATTTTGAAACGACTCATTTGTCAGCTGGAAAATTTCCAGTTGCTGTGTAATCCATGTAACCTGGCACATTCCATAATTAGATACTTTATAGTCCGGTACTTTATCTGATCCTTATTTCGTCATCCGACCCAAATGCTATTTGTTATTTCCTAATTAGGTACATTTCTAATCGATATTTTATACCACAACACTTTTTAAATATGACTACTTTATTACTATTACTCACATTAAAATTCGCTGAATTTAGAAAATTTCATTTTCTTTTGATGGTAAAATTTATTTCACCAATTGCATTTATAAAGGAGTTTATTATTACGGAAAATATATTAGTTTATTATTTTTCTAGACTAATATTTAATTTAAGCAGCAAAAATCTGGAAAACCTGAGACTTGAGCCAGATTCTCCAGAGTGAAAGTACACTCTTCACTTCCACGCAGTTATGCGGCTAATGAATCAAGTCTTAATTTTGAAATTTCACAATATTTCAGAACAGTATTAAAAAAAATTAAGAAAATCTCTGTACAGATTTACAATAATTATTAATTTGCACACTACATATATATGAAGTAGTTATGAATTTTAAAAAGTACAAGGATTAACCAAGCGAACAGATCTTTTTAAAGAAGTCAATTAAAAAATCGTATCATATCAATTCCAAATATTTGGTGCCAAATATTTCAAATTGACCAGGTTTTATTGTACCTAATAAAATCTCTAAATCATTTTATCATTTAGGTAATTGAAATCTTTTATAATTTACGATTAATTATAACTGAAAATTTAACCTTATAAATTATTAAAGATTGACATTTAAGATTATAAAACTTAAATTTGATATATTTTTAGTGATTCAAGTTTAATTTATATTACTCTTATTTGCTTATATACTTTTTGTGTTTTATAATTACAATTAATTAATGACAACACAACTGGAATCACTAACATTGCATGAAAAGTTGTTAACACAGAAATTATAAAGGAAATTTTAATATATATTGTATAAATGTAGGTTTCCTTTATGATAAGAAGAATTAACATACCTAAAGTAGTTGTTAGAAAACCTTGGATGATTGGAAATCCAACGTGATATAATGAATTTTTCATTCTTTCGTTAGAGTTCTTATCTGATGATGATAGAAATGCGTAACAAATATGCGTGGGATAGTTAACACAAAAACCTACACAAAGTATTAAATTCAACATAGATAGCATATTTAAATGAATGTTCCAGAGGTACATAAATCCTAACGTTTCTACTACTGTAGAAATAACACTGATGCCAACTAAAGTTGCACAAAGGAAATTGGGAATAAATAAAACGAAAACAGCGACAATGAGAATACCTGTGATCCAAAAAAGCTGATAAGTTATACTTCTAATAACAATCATTTGTTCTACAAAATTTCCTAAACAGTGATGAATGACAACTGGAAATTTTGTAGTTTTTGTTATTTCCCATAAATCATTAAGTAAATTTGCTTCCATAGATATACTCGATAGATCCTTTGCTAAAAGGAAAAATCTACTGCGTAATATTTCACTATGATTCTGGTTAAAAATAACATCACTTGAAAATTCTTCAGCCGCTTTAAAATTGAAGAAAATCTGTAATCCATCGATAAAATCTTGTTTGTTTGACATATTCAATCCTCCCAACGAATATTTGGCCACTGGATTTCTTTGAAATATTTGATAATATTCCAACCACGATATTCTAAATTTTTTACCCGCGATATTTGGATGACTTTCTAATCGTGTAAGAAAATTGTCTATGGATTTTTGGATTTCTAATTTCGAATAATCAAGAGTTCCATTTATTACTACTTGAATAGGATAAGGATATTTTTTAAAATTTTCCTCAAATACTTGGTAAGATTGAAAAATTTCAGACTCGGGTGGGTATAAATTGTATATATTTAAACCATCTTTCAAGGATAAAAAATTCCAAATCCCAAAAAATAAGTTGATAAAATATAAAAATATAATGATCGTTTTTACTAATGGAATGGAAAGTGCACTTCCAATTACTTCCCGAAAAAATTTCATCGAATATTCTTCATTATTTTCATTGTATGGTTCTATGTATCCTGAAATTAAAATGAAATATTTGTAAATTTATAATATTTAAGTAAAAAATCATTAAACAAATAATCAGAAAAGAATGGTTGGAGAAAATTTGTTGGGAAAAATTTATGAAATTTTTGGGTTAACTTATTATATACCAAGATAGACAAATTTTCTGTCACTATGAGCAACCTATAATTCTCATATACTCGAGAATTATAAGCACTTTTTCTGACGTAGTCTTAATCAATGATTTCAAAATTAAAGAGAATTGTTTATTATATATTTCTACATACATTTATTTTGTATAGATATTATTTTTACAATAAATGAATGAATAAAAATTATATTTTTAAAATAAAATATGATTCAATTGTTGAATCGTGAATATGAATCAATTGTTTCCACTTCTTTTTCTAGGCTTTAAAAGTTTGGCTTAGTTTTTATATATTTGCATAAGACTAATTTGCATAATTTTAATCATTGCATAATTTTAATTATTGTCATAGCGTTCGTTGTGCAAATGAGCCAGGTCTCAAATGAAATTCTCTGGCTGATGTTTTCCATGATCCAGTTGCGCTAGTGAACCCCATTCGTATGCTCAGTGCTAATGGACAATGTCCACATTAGATATTATGCATGCGCGATAATAGCATAACCATTTATTTATAAATGTTTTATAATCTTTCAACCGTGAGACTATGCGCATGAACACTCATAATGTATTGTCAAATCATAATATTATTTGGGAGAAAACAATGAAGGATATTCCCAAAATGAAAAACAAAAAGAATTATTGAACAATACTTGGAAACATTCTGAAACAAAAGCTAAAAATATGTCATCGATAATTATATCAAATCAATGTTCATAGCCGAGCTCAATATGATGGAATGGGCTTTAAAAAGCAAAGTTCAAACCAGCCAAATAACTGTATACTATTTTGTTGTTCTTAAGAAAATAGACATAATCGATACATATTGTGAATTTCTTGCTGGGTAAATATTTTTTTTAATTTATGAAGTGTTTAAAATTCGTGATAAATATTTAATCAAAAAATTTTATTTTATCGATCTTTAAATTAAAATTTTAAATTTAATGAATTCAAAAGCTTTAATTTAAAATTAAAATAAAAAAAAACATTGAATGAAATTTAGAAAATATAGTAAATTAATGTAAAAACTGAATTTAAACTAAATCATTTAAAATTGAAATGCAGAATTAAACTGAATTTGTTAGAGGTTGTATAATAAAGTGAATCACAGTGATAACAGATATCAAAAACGTTTATTTCAGATGAGTAAAAAAAGGTAGACGTTACAAAAAGGAGGGAGAAGCGACACTCACACAATCTCGTCCGGATACGAGATGAGAACCCCACTTTGGGAGTTTCCGCACCCTCGAGAGTAAAAGGAAAAAACCACAAGTGTCATATACATGAAAAAAACGTTGAGTGCATGCTAGTTTGGAATACAGCATTACAATTCTAACAGAATTAACCTCAACACTGTTATCTCAATGATCAAAATTAAATTTTTTTTGCCAGGTTATTAAAATGTCATTATATTGGAGCTGAATTAGAATACTTCTTATTGCTCTCAACATAAGGTATATCTGAAATACTAATAAAATCTGTATGTATAGATATACGGTGCAAGTGGAATAATCCTTGCCATCAAATTCTGGAGGCCAGAAAATTACAGATGTTAAAATTCAATCATTCAAAACTAATGCACGTTATCTGCAAGATTAATTATTTACATATTAATAAGATTTTTTATGGGAGCGAACTCAGTAAACCAAAGGCAAAAAGACCAATTCTTAGTTATTATGGCCCAAGAATAATTAAAATAATAAAACTTGAAGATCGACAAAAATTATTAAGTGCACTGAAACATTGCATACCCACTTCAAGCTGTATTTGTGAAAAATTTTAGAACGACGTTAAAAATACAATGAAATTGACTATGATTTTCATTTATCTCACTTGTCAGTCAATCACGTAGATAATGATTCTGCAAAATAGCATGGCAGAAAATGATCATAATAATCAAGACGATTCCATTATAGTCCGTAATAAAATGAAAATTTAAGTAACCAGTTAATTTTAAACATATAGTGAAATTAAATTGTTTTTATTATTTCAGTTGCTGCACCTAAGATTTTAGCTGACACCAGCAATATGCAAAATTATTGCAAAAAAGTTCCAACAAAAATTTATTAAACCAACTAGTTGTTACACATTCTTCCACTGCGACCGAAAAATCCCGTGTGTCCGAAATTCCTGTCCCTTTCGTCCCTTCTCTCCTGTTTATTTTCTTTTTACCCTGCAGACCTCTGGTGTTAAAAAATTTATTTTTCCGCATTCCAACAATCCCCTCCTTCGTGAGCACTTTTACATAACCAAATAAAATATTATTCAATGAATGATTTTTTTATTAGTCCCTAAGTACTCACGACACCAATACTTACTAAATATCTTTTCGTAATTTCAGCATTCAATGATTTAGTCATTAGATCGGCTTCTATCTCCTTACTCTTCCAATGTTCCAGTTTTATATTTCCCCTTTCTGCTTCATCTCTTATAAAGTAATATTTCCTATTGATGTGTCTTGATCTTCCACCTCCTTTTGGATTATTTATCCAATCCATCGCAGATTTGCTATCTGTTATCACTTTAATCGGTCTTTGTGTTCTTTCAAATTCATTTAATTCCTGAAGTAGATTTAGCACCCATATACCTTCGCATACGCCGTCACATAATGCTATCAGTTCTGCTTCCATAGTCGATAATGCGACTAGAGGTTGTTTTCTGCTTTTCCAACCAATGGTTGACTCACCAATTTTTATCAAGTATCCGCTAACTGATTTTCCATCAGGGGCCGAACACCAACTTGTATCTGTAATTATTACTAATTTTCCTCCTTTAGCATTTAATTTTAATTTCAGTTTCTTCGTTCCTTGTAGATATCTAAGTACTCTTTTAACTGCATTCCAATCAATACACCAATTTTTATCAAGTTGATAAAAATTGCAGCTGTCAGATCAATATAGGGAAGGGTTAGCTCCCTAATTAAGTATTTTATAATGGATTTTACTATCCGGTATTAAAGAATCCAAAGAATTTTTCAGATGTTGCTACTATTTTAAAAATTTGCTAATAGGACAGCAGATTTAATTTTGGTTTTGGTTTGATTTATACCTTGCTGGATGTGTTTTATTCCATCCGACGATCTCCAGTCGATTTTTGTATTTTGTATTCAGCCGTGTAATGTTGAGCAATGTTTCTGTATGATCTTTAAACAACGAACTGTTACTATGGAAGAAAAAATATCACTTGATAAAAAATTTCTCTTTATACTATAGAATATTTAAATTTGTTCAACTTAGAAACATTTCCAAACATTTGTTCCTTATTAGGCATATTAAATATACTTCCTATCACTATAGCCACTACTGAAAGATCATTTTCAACATTGAAATATTTTAATATATCGTATCTTCGGAGTACAACTGGACAAGACGATTGAATGAACTAGCTCTATTATATATTCATTCATATTTACACGTTAAGACAGAGGATGGACTAAGTATATTAAGTACAGTGTCCAGAAAAATAAATATATCTTTGTGATTATAGTTTGTTATATCTAGAGTTATCTTTTTTTCTTGCCAACATATATGCCCCACTAAAATCTACTTCTGCATACGCCATTGTCCATAATATTCTTAAATTTCAATTTATGGATAAAGTCTGTTCGAGGGATATACATCGAAAATGACTGACAACAATATTGAGAACGTTTTAATATTTGATCATTCTTTTCAGTTCTATAACTGACACAAAATCTTATTTTTGACAATGGAATATATTTGGATTATCGAATAGATATGACTCTTAGAAAACTTAATTTAACTGTAGGTCTTACTTGATATACTTTGACAATTATTACAGATACTCCAATGTAGAAAATGTTGTTAAATACATATAATTCGTTATTAAATTATTATTTATTTAGCGGTTCTCACTTCAGATTTACGAAGATTTATTCATAAATATGATTTTATCATAACATTTGATATCATTTCAATATTCTGGATGAATAGTCCTTATCATTACTAATGTATAAGTTGCCTATGACAGATAAAAGCCAATCATATTTTTTCTAACCGAACAAGTACTTATGACAGCTTGGCTGCTGTATTAATTTACAACAAACGATTTTACTTCTCAATATGTTGTTTACTCCAAAATATAATAATTTTTACCGAAATTAATCAGAATATTATGACTTATATAAAATATGGAAAGTTTATGTGATTATTTGCGTAAATAACCTCTTATACAGTACAAGCCATGAATACCTTATTTGATGCAGATGTTAATTTATATCCTTATTCCTATACATTGAATACTCAAATGCTGCAATCTTATAATGTTTTCACAATATTTTTGCCCAAATTGCACTGGTGTAAAATATTAGGTCTTTCCTATTCCTATAAAATAATACTATATATCCTAATATTAGGTCTTTCCTATATATAAAAGGGGGTTCCCATGTTTTTCCCCTATATATGCATATGTAATATTGCTAAATGAAATATTTTTTTTTGTGTTTTAGTAAAAGCTAATACAAGTCTTCGAGATTTTTCTACAGTATTTTTTTTTTTGCGTCAGCTAAAGAAGGTTCCGGAAAAAACGAGTATCTTCTAACTGCGAATTGCTAGACTTTTCTATGACATTGGTTTATTATTTTTACTTAACAAATTATTTTTTTATGATATTTTATCATGAACACTTTAACTCATAATACGGATGCCCGAAATACAACATTTTTTCTTCTGAATCCCAGTTGTGAACCACTGCTATATACTATGTTACATAGCCATGTTGAATTTTATAAAAGTGCAAATTCCTATTAAAACTTATTTTATAGAAATTTTAAGGATCCAAGATGGCCCTACATAATATAATAATAGTCTGACACTTGAGTTCTGGGAATTATGACAACTTTCGTTTAATAGCAACCTGGTTATGTTCGTGATAACCATGTTGTTATTATTGCTTGCTGCCATGGAAACTCAGGGATCAAAATGGCAATTTGTTTGTCTTTGATTATCGTTTAATTAATAAAAGTATTTATTCCTGTTTTAGATTAAAATGGAAATATCAATACAACCACTGAATTTTTTCATGAAGTAATAACTATCTTACGTGGTTAGACAGTTCTAAATTTTCTATGTATAGGACGTTTTTTACCCATTTTTTATGCATTTTTTCCAATAAATATATCCGTAAAACTTTAAATTTTAATAAATTCATAATCCAGCAGGTACTCTTGCAACAATAGTATAATAATCGCATTTTTTAGTACTTAATTAATTGTATAATCGATAATAAATTTGTTGGTTATTTATAATGCACAATAACAGTATTAAAAACTATCAAAAAATTCCAAGTGAATTTGCGTAAGAAACTCGTACCAGAAAAATTTAAGAAAGTTTTGTTGTTTGAAAATATATTTTTATCTCGAAGCCTCCGCACTATGCAAAACCGCGTTGTTCGAGGTTCTTTGATACAGATCATTAGAGAGGTCTTTCATATTTTCCGCTGTAGAAGATCGATTTCTCCTAATCTCTTTTGACATATAAAAGTGGTGCATAAATTGTGTTTTTTTTCCCTTTTTGTTTGCTCTGAATAATTGTTCGTACACCTGAGTCATTCATTGAACTCTCCATGTTATTTTAGCAAACGAAGCGCCATTCTAGTGACAATCTATAATTTCAAGTTTCTTCATTGATGCCAACCACTCGCGCTTTTTTTTTTTTTGTTACTCCAACAGTGTCATCTTTATTTTGTCTCTTTTCACACATACTTAAATAATAAAAGAATATTCAATACCGATATTAATCAACCAAATATTTCGGCACGAATCTCCCCCTAGTGGAGTAAATCCGTATTAAAGTTTTATCGATTAATTATTTTAAATCAAGGCTTTGGTGTCACCATCTATTGAGTTAATGATTGATTAAATTTTGAATTTGGAATAAGGTGACGCCATCTTGTAATTACTAATTATACTATAATTAATTTAAAAATTATAGTGTAATTATGAACTACTAGATGGAGACACCTTAGTTTATAATTCCAAATTTAATCAGTCATTAAGTCAGTAGATGATGGCACCATATCCTCGATTTAAATTAATTATTCGCTAACAATTTAATACAGACTTTTTCCCCCAGGGGGAGATTGTTCTAGAAGATTGTGCTATAATATTTGGTTGATTTAAAAGGATAACTCCCTAATTAGTGTATATATGAGTATATTAAGATTAATGTAAATAATAAAAGGCCGAGGGAAAGAACGTGTCTGCGTGAAGGCCAATCAAAAAACTACTGCATAAACGTGGCTCTCGACTGTCACCTGCGACGTTTGGAGGGTCGCCGAGCAGTGTTGCCAATGTTGATATGTGCAATATAAGAAACGCGTTAGAACGAAACCAGCGTTAGATCAAAACCGCGCTACACGAGATAATCCTGTAATTTATAGACATACGGCAAATTATTACAGATTTATTGAACAAATAAAATATATTTACGCAATCAATTTTCTTAAGTAATTTTCTCTTCAAAAGAGAGAATATTAAGAAAACATCTACTGGTATTCGATTTTGGCGCTTATATTCACACGATAACTTTTGTGTCTAATTAATACATTATCGAATATTTATATCAGATTTGAGAAAGTAGATTTGAACGAAGTAAAAATGTTCAATCATTTTCATAAAACAAATTCCTACTAAACTATAACATAATGCCAACAATTAATAATTTCTCTTATACCTGTGAGAATTGGATTAAAAATTATGCATCATCGGGCATGAAGATTATAAAATTAGAAGAGTATGATGTTCAATAAAATGAAGCAGATGAGTGAAGAAAAATAAAACCATATTAAGAAAACCATGAATAATTTAGTCGGTTTAATATAAAAGAAAATTTTTTATGATGAATACATTGACGATGTATAAAACCCGTGTATTGACAGGGTCTTCTATATAATTCTAATTTACTTTATGGCGATTGGCTAATAAGTCACTTCTCAGTTATATTCCATGTTTTTATTTTGTATTTCCCAATGAAAAATTTCTACCAAACAGTACTTAGAATAGATATATAAAACATAAATTAACAAACGGATTTTCGAAAACGGTGATAGATGGGAGAGGCCCAGATCCAACCTATATGATTTTTTTGTTCCTCTACATTAAACCAAATGCCTCATCATACTAGACTATACAGAAAATCGTTTACAAAAATGGATGCAGTTTGCATAAAACGAAGAATGATTTTCATTAAGAAATTGTTATTTTACCGAATGATATAAGGTTATGTATTACTATGAACTTTAAAAATAAAGAAATCCAAGTTATTGATTTTCGAGTTTACGATCATGCGCTTTCGTTTATATATCAATATATATATAAATTATGGCTGTTATCTGAGTAGACTTTGGTACAGATTATATCGAGATTTGTGTCTTTAACATGACCTCCGCTAGCAGAATTAAATATATAAAATTTAAACAGATAATTTTTCAGATTAATCTGTACGATAACTATCTTCTATTGCAAAAAATACGAAATTTATTATCTTAAATGCTGAAAAATTAAACATGGGAGAAGAGAAAGTAGAAAAAAATCCTTTCGATTCATCTCGTATTCTTTCTCGTATATTTTCTTAGTATTATATTTATCCAATAATCCTGTTGTTTCGTTGTAAAGTTTTTATGAAATATATTAGAGAATCCTGTTAATTACATTTAGAGAAATGTTTAAAAATATAATAAATTTTTAAATAAGAAATTTCAAGAATTATTATTTTTGAAAAAATAGGAGGAAAGAAGAAAATATTTTTTTAGAATTAAACCTTTATTCAGTTTATTTTCGGCTCATTAATATCAGGTAATTTCTATTAATTTATATTCATCATTTCGTCATTTAATGTTGTTTTTCTGAACAAAAATGCACACGGTGCTGAATTTAAATCTTTCATACTTGTGGCTATTAATTCAATTTATTATCGCGTTTCTGGATATACGATTCATAAGTTGATACCAAAATATATTTCGAACAAGGAAATATAAATAAAGAAAGCGAAATAAAAACTAATGCTGGTGAGGAAATACTCTTCAGCTGATAGAAACAGCGAAGAAACTTTGATCTATCCGTATCAACTTAAACTTTTTTTTTAATTTTTAAATTTTTTAATACATCACTCATACTTCATACTGTATTGTATGAGTATAAATTTCAACTTAAGAATAAGCATACACCTAATTTCTAATTTTTTAATTCATACATATATACGTTTTTCTTTTTTGAGTTTTAGAATGAAACGTGACAAAATGTATACAGAGAGAATTTCCGAAATAGTTTAGCTAAATAATTTCGAAGATGTGGCGTTATTCAGATAAAAATTTATGCTATCTCAGGCGATTCTAATTTACTAATAATGGTCAATATCAGAACAATATTACTCAGATAGCTACAGGAAAAAAATATTCATAAAATTAGTTGATGGCATGAAGTCTATTACCTAGTATTCCATAATACCCGACACACTCCATCTTGGTAGGTAGGTAGGTAGGTATGCGGTTTTATGGCTCCATCTTGGAAAATGAACCTATAAAATGATGGACAAAACACTATCAGCTAAAAAACGATCACAGTACAACAAACTACAATTCTTTTAGTGTACATTATGCTTAACATCAATGCTCAAGTCACATGTGTACTAGTAGATTAAATTGTTTGAAAACTTACCTGCAAAAACTCTTGAAAATCACAAAACACACTTTGTTCCGTAGCGAGTGGTGCGACAACAACAAGCGGTCAACTCTCACTGCACTGCATCATGGGAGTCTTTCTTGAGTAGTTCATGGTATTCCCACGTGATAGCAGCAACAAACACAGCCGAAACCTTGGTATTCCATATTTCGCGACTATTTCATAATACCCTCCT
This sequence comes from Androctonus mauritanicus, assembly GCA_011317285.2. Lineage (NCBI taxonomy): Eukaryota > Metazoa > Arthropoda > Arachnida > Scorpiones > Buthidae > Androctonus > Androctonus mauritanicus. Next base: position 4,044 of record WUQG02417316.1, on the reverse strand, counting down.
CTCCTCTATCACAAAAATAATTTACTACACTCTTATCAAGTTTTTATATATTTCAAATAAGAATGTAATAAACAGATAATTAGTGATATTTTAATTATCATGTTGTTATATAAACAGAAAATAATACATATATTCGAATGTAAACTGAAATCTAAGGTTGATAAACAAATATCATTCAAATATCTACGTCATTCCAATTATGCTAACTACATCATTCAAATCTACCTGATTATATACAAAAATTGCACATGGTATATATTTACTTAAATATATATCTGAAGTAAATAAATTTCGGAGGAAAGTAGAAAATTAATACCTATACATTGACATTCTCTCTAATATACAAACCACTTATTTTGCATTATTTGAATTTTTCAGAAAAAAATGATAGGTACACTTACCTGTTTAAAAAGAGAACACAGTGAAATGTTAAAAGTGCAGAATCATTCATGTTACGGTCTGTACTTTCTCATCGTTTTATAAATGACGAAATATCTAATATCGAACTTTTGTAAACAAAAACACTGAAGTTTAGAAATATAATATGTATTTTATTAACTTTATACAGTCATTTTGAAATGTTTCTTCTATAACAATATAAAAAATATTTCAACACGTCTTTTATAACAATTAAACAGTTTCTTATAAACTATTTTGATAAAAATTTATTTAATTATCAAATTATAGAAAATTAAAATAAATTTGAATGCACTTTTAAATATAGCTGTTTGTATCTTACAAGGTTGGTTAAATAAAACTTATTTTATCTTAATAAGTTTTATTTAACCAAAAATAAATCATACTAAATTGGCAACCGTAAATTACACTCTTTCCTTTATTTCGGACAAGATTACCTGTAATATCATTATGTACAGTATACCAGCAATTTTCAAACATATTTCACTACAGGAACCTCATTATATATCGTGAATCATATGTGGTAAATCAAAGACACACACTTTGTGGGGATTATTATATTCGTTTATTCGCTATTAAATATTTATATTCGTTACTGATGATCTCTGGAGTAACTGCTCAATCGCTTGCTCAATGCTAGAAAACCCAGCGCTGAATTAATTGCCTCTGCTACGTTTAGGTGACCTATTTTGGCCAACATACATTCAATTCTGTAGTTTATTGATTTTGATTAGTGGCCAGACGTATCACATTAAAAGAAAATCAATTAACTATAGAATCGAATGTACAGTACGTTGGTCAAAATCGGGCAATGCAAATATAGCAACGTCAACCAGTTGAGTGGTGGTTTTTCTAACATCGAGCAATTATTCCAGTGAGGAAGGAACATATCGAAAGAAAGAACAGTTTTCAGAAAATATTTATTTTATAAATTATTTTCAAACATTTCTATACATTTTTTCTCTTGGTGACAACTCATTTTATTTATTTATTTCGACTTCTACCAGTGGATCGTGTCAGCGGTTTGAACGACGTGCTGGAGAAAAATTATATTTATTGTAGTTTCATTCTCTTGTTATACATACAATAAAATTTGAATAAAATAAAAACAAATATTTAAATATTATTATTTTAAGACTTTATTGCTTCATATTAAAAAAAAACATGGAAATTCAAAAAGTTGAGAATTGTTTTAATGTCAGATTTCTTAAAGCATAGCTAGGTAGTAGTACATCCGATGAATTATTCATATTAACAGTGGTATCGCTGATGCGAATCAGAAAATACATCTGTCGCTTGATTAGCATAAACCATATTCATTCTTTATGAAAAATAAAAATGGTTAATTTCTTCAATTAAAAACACATTCGAAATAATTTTATCAAAATAATTTATACTTCAATATTTATCAGATTGAAGCATTAGTGATCAATAAATCATATTTTTTTCTTCAATCTTCTTAAACGTAAACGACATTAAAAATAACCTTTCCAGGAATGCAATCCATCTTTGATATGTACGTAAACAATAATTAAAATAATTATTGTCTTACAAAGCAACTGACAGACACTTATATTTAAAGTGATATAGATGTCTTTATTTCGAAACGGCTAAAAGGTTTCCACTTGGATTCATTTAAAATATTGATAAGCGATCAAGCTATTTTCAGGGTGATAAAAAAAATTAGTTTAAATTCCGATAAACAAATAAATTCCATACAAACTGGTCACAATATAAAAAATCTGAATGAATACCATACACACCCTTTCAAAATGAAAGAATTTAAAGAACTATATTATCATTGTTATTTTTATTTATTTTGATAAACTATATTTTGCACTCATAACAAAATATAATATGTTATATTATATATCATATTTGCTAACATAAATGAGATACGTTTGACCACCAAAACCAGTTAAATTTGCTATATCGTGGATTTTACGACGTTTCTGGTTTGGTAATTCAAGCGGACCGCATCATTTGATGCTAGTATTGAACAATTTATTCATATAATTAGATCGTGGCTTCTGTTTTGCTATTATATTTTATGTCGCTTTCCAATCAGGGAGGTTACTAAGAGGCGGGGTAGTTACAACCACGGGCTGCATCCACAGCTATGGAGAGGGCACACAACGTGTTAAATTATTTAACCCTATGTTTTCAGGTAAATTCAATGTGTAAAGAACATAACTGAAACTTTACTAAGGAAGTTAAAACTGAGAAAATAGTTTCATTTACACCAGCGAATAAATTTCAATGCACATCAAATAAATATCTTACTAACATATAAACAGATTTATTTTAATTAGTTAGATAGTCCTGGTCAGAGATTATATTCTGATTTTTAAATTTCCTTGATCTTTACTCCTAACATTTAATACTTTAAACAGATATCGCGCAGACGAATCTAAGTGGGAAATGATTTCAAATACAGATAAACTGCTATTAGTTATAGCTGTAAATTAAATATGGTAGAAGTGCTTAGAGAAAACCTTACGATTCAGCTGGTGTGCTGTCTTGCATATTTTTTTTGGTGAGTTCTATTTTATATTTTTCGTGTAACATAGTTGTCATTCTTTAACATCGAAAAGATTTACAATTGTTTTTACAGATAATTCAAATAATATAGAAGGTATATTTGAATAAATATAGTCCTCCAGTCATCTATATAATAATATACAGATGACTGAAGGACTTAAATGCTTTAATTGTTGTTAGCTATGCAGTGGTATAGGTAGTGGTTTAAATACGAAGATATAACGTCTGTTCCAAGGAAAAATAAATCATATGTAGACATGGAAGAGCAACAACAAGAAAATCCATACGATAGTGCTGGTTTCTTTTCTCGTATATTTTTCTGGTAGGTATGATTTTGCAAACTGAAATGTAGATGTTTCGTTAATTATTTTTATAGAAATAAAAATTATAGTATAATATTCTTTGTTATATTTAACTTAATATTATATGTAATTCCCAATATATAAATTTTAAGGAGCGTGAAACCTAATTATTCAAATTCATAGGTTTTCTAAATCGCGTATAATATAAAATTTTACTTCATTTTTTATTATATTCTATATGTTTACTTGTTTCTGTTGTAACACTTTTCCTCCAGGAAAATATGTTTATTTTTTACAAATTTTTTAAAATCCTGTGCATGATATGCAAAATATGACGATAAATAGAATGAAAACTCTTCTCTGTCTTAGTACTTAAGAAAGTAGTTTGTCATTTTTCTTAAAGGCAACAGTTGAATGTTTAGTAATCACTGTACATTGCGATACCGGGGTGAGAATTTGTGACATCCGCATATGTCATTTCCGGTTATAGAATACTATTCATTTCCTACAGGTTGTGTATTATTTTATCTTCTAATATTTATTTGCTATCGCATTATTATTTATTCAACCATTTTAATTTGTTCTTTTAGAAATCGATTCACATTTTTTAGTATATATAACATAGAAAGGTAGCTGCGCGCCGGAGCACCTTTGTCATTATTTGATACTTAAAAAAATAGCTTAAATTAAAATTTAAAATTAGATGAAGAATAAAGAAATTTAACAAAATGTTTTGCTTTGCGAATATGAACAAATATTTAACGTTCTTTATACACCCGAAAAA
>WUQG02417305.1:0-15553 GCA_011317285.2 Androctonus mauritanicus | reverse complement strand
GAATTCCATCCCGATGACTAACTCCATCAGAATTGTGAGAAGCAACTTAACCATGCAGCCATCCGGCCAACTTCTTAGAAGTGGCTACCTTTTGCCTCCATTTCTAAGATGCACTTTTGATTGGTTGTTTAAACTACAAATTGATCTGAAAGTAGGCCTAATACTAGATATTCTACATATTAGGGCGGTGATTCGCAATCTTTTTAGAATTGAGGAACAATTTTAATTATAAAAAGCGTTTGCGGAGCACTAAAATTAATTATGTTTACATAAAAAGATACAATATAAAACGAATATTAAAAATTATGCATGCTGTGCTGAATATATCATTTATAAAAAATTATATGTTATATATATATAGTATTCATATATTCCATAATTTGGTAGAACACTTGTGGCAAGTTCGCGGAATACCCGTTAAGATCCACTGGATTAGAACAATGAAGAATTGACATCAGCAACTAGAATGCGGATGTTTAAGCATTCGTTTTCGACCTGGAGGATCCGAGTTCATTTTCAGAGTCTCACATATCGAAAATTTTTCAAGAAGGGTCTGGACCCAGCTAACTGAACTCAAGCCTTCATCTGGAGGCCAACCAAAACTATGATGTGAAGAGTTATGGCGAGTACTTGAATAGTCTCGCCGCCTAAAATAAAAGAAGAAAGAAGTAGAAAATATTAACAATTAAAAAGAGATTTTGAAGCATTTCATTCGAAAATAAATTATTTCGTTTGAAGCAGACTATAAAAAATATGAGCAAGTACGAGAATACGTGATGCTACATTGGCTGGCCAGCAGCTGAAGTGAAAAAATTTCCCAAACAAATACTGTTACTTCTGTGATCACAGTTATATTGCTCAGAAAATAGTCGCCGTTGTGACTGTAGCCATTGACAACAGACATCTGCAGCAGTCACTTGTAAGGAAATGATTACATAACAGAAAATGGGTAGCAGCTCTTTGAAACGTCACAGTTAAGACGATAGTTATGTCAGTTGCTTATAAGGAGTTCACTTTAGAAAAGAGGATTTTCTTTATGAAAGCTAACTTTAAAATTGAAATTGCGAGGGGTCGTGCCACAAATGAGTGCTACTAGGGACTTGTAGAGATCTATGGTGCTGATTCATTACCGTACAGGATGGTAAGAAACTGGATGAATGCATTAAAATGAGAACGTGAGCGACGAGCCTAGGCCTAGATAACCTGCCGTTTCGGATGCACAAGTACTCAACAGGCAAACTGTAAATGCTACCTACTATGCACATTTCTTACAACACAACCTGCGTGAATTCCTGCGGAGGAAACGGCGGACGCCAAAGACTATAGAAGTCACGTGCAAGAAAGTGTACAAACTAGGGTTACAGATTTGAAATATACAGATGCGACAACCAATGATAAAGAATTGGAAACCGAATGACTCTCATTTTGACGTCATCGACTGCAGCACACCTAACGGTTGACAGGATCACAGATTCAAGCAGAGATTAACTAGAATTTATAGAAAAGTTCATTGTTTTTAATTAATTAAATCATCATTATGCGACCAAGAAAGAAGAGTAGGTGTGGAGAGTGGTGTTCTGGATCAAATTGTTCAAATTCCAGAAACAAAAATTCGACTTTGGCGTTTTGTAACTTACTATTAGGATTGGCAGAAATTGAAAAATTAAAATCAAAGAACTTAATTCTGGACACGAATGAATCTTCACTCGCTAAACCAACATGTGGGATCTTAAGTCAATAACAATTACATTAGCAGAAGAGAATGCCCTTGTGTGTATAGCTGACTATATCATTAAAAAATAATTTCAACTCATAACTACTTAAATTGCAAATAAATGTTCCTTAAAAACACCAAACAACTTTCTCATGATAATCAAACATTTTTGTTATGGAAAGAATATAGTGATTCAGGAGAAATAAAATCTTTAACAGTGCCAGCTGATGCATTCTTCTGGAATGTGAAAAAATTTCTGATAAAGTTATTAATAAATTACTTCAGTAGTTTCCAAACTTTGTGTATCTGCGCCTCCCTTTCTCACAAAAAAATTGATACGCCCCCTCATTTTCATAATAGTTAATTTTATAAATATTTTCTACTTACGATTTAATATTACAAAACAATATACCGTATTTTGTATAAATGAAGTTCTTATAAATAAAAAAATATATATTCATTATAATGTAATAATTTTTAATACAATTAAACAAATCTTACAAAAAAAAACCAAAAATAAAATACATGTTTAATACAAAAATAACATTTAATAGAGAAATATTTATACATAAATATTCTAATTTTTTCTAAAATTTTGGAGTCTGTGTTCATTATATTATTCCAATAAATACTAGCAAGGGATAAATTAACAGGTTTCATGATAAGATCAAGTTTTGTATCCAATTGAAGGATCCAATATTGATTGCAGGATTTAATCTTGAGAATTTTTTCAATGAGGATTTATGTCTTTGATGAAGAGAAACCCTTCATTACTTTAAAAAATTTTCAATATGTTTACTGTTTTCAAATGTTAGTTAAATCAAAAGTAAAATTATTTCGGTAACTTTTCAATTTAGTAAATTATTGAAAATTATATTATAGAGAGAGAATTTCTACCAGTTTTCTTATTCTATTGATCGAAAGATTTCCTTCATATTTGATTTATAAAGTAATCAACCATAAGTAAGAACGTCATCATATTTCAAATATTGTATTGGAAATTTTAATTTCAATAAATTAAGATAGATTTTATTTAATACGAAGTATTATATATATTTGATAAATATTACTACCTGGAGTGCGATCGGGATTTGCACCAGGGATACCTTCTTGATGAACAATGTAATATGAGATTGGTATAAATTGATATCATTTTTACATAAAAAATTAAAATCGAAATTAGGATGATGCTTTTGCAAAGTAGATTAAAATAAAAATTAACAAAAGTTTTTATAAAAATCATAACGAAGATAAAAACATAAGAAATATAAAATAAAAACATGAAATTATGAATTTTAATTAACAGAACATATGTAGGACCTACATGTAGGCCTAAATAATAAAAATACCACGAAAATTTGCATTAAATGATGAGAAAATTAAGAGTTGGGACTGTGATTAAGTTCATGCTACAGTTGTACTATCTACGAGAGAATTATCTCAACAATAGCGGTCATTTTCGTATTTTATCCCAGCTCGCGTTATTTCAAATTCGTGTAATTTGAGAGCGCGTAAATCCGCCATCTCAATTTACGCGAATTTATATAAGGCAAACGATCTCACTATACCATATGCAATATTGCACTGTACATATTATCATTTTTAATTTACTACTATACATGTTAATTTGTTGAATCCGAAAAACTGTAATTAATAATTATATTAGTATTATGTAAAATTATGTATGAAACTAATGTTTGTAAGTTTAGTATTTAATACATTTTATAAAAAAATTAAAATATTTAATTTCAACGATGATTTCGTGGTGTATGTTACATCAATTTTGGATAATAAAACACAAAGTAAATAAATAAAAAACTCTAATGAATTGGGATGGACACATATAAATAAATGCACTATTATAAATAAATTCTAATAGAATAAATTTTAAAAATAATCAAAAGTTTTCAAGAATTATTTCAGTTTAAAAATTCATGGTGTAGAAAAGTTCAAGCTACAGTATTCAATTATAATGGAAAATTTTTGCCAATCCTTTAATGTTTTATAAAGCAAAAGTATATTCTTAATAAATATTAAAGTTTATCTGTTTTCTTCAATACAGGTATTAAATAATTTTTTCAAAAGATGATCAATATTTAGTGCACAAATATTTATTATAAATATAAATTTTATTTTAAAGATTATTAACTTTTACCTTAATGGAAAATAAATGATGTTTTCGTATAAAATAATTTATTATATTATTTTGTTTATATTTGTTTTAAATAAATAAGAAAATACCATAAGAATATTAAAGAAACTCGTGCGTAAATTATCTATGAAAATAAGAAACTATTTTTTTGAAAATAAAAATGACTTTTATAATAACTAAAACAGTAATTAAGGTTAATTATGTATTACAAGTTTTGAATATGATAGTCTTTGTAATTTTATATTATTGAAACATAATGGCACTACCGACATAAAAATGCAAGTTGTAACTTTTTTTGCTTATCTTTAAAAATCTCTATTGATGATGTGTAATAGAAAAATATAGAATAAGAAATATAATTATGCCTAGTAGAATCATTAACTTGTTTAGTTCACAACGATTCTACTAGGCATAATTTTTGGAGCAACGATGTTATATCGATAGAATTCGTGTAGACCCATTTCAACTACCAATGTAAGGAAGTACCGAACAAGAATAGGTTACCACCAGAAGTAAATTTATTCGTGGTAAATACTATAATTGAGGAAGTTTCCAACCGGTTTATGTTTGTTTCGTGTCAAGTTTTAAAACATTCTATGAAAAACTTTACAGATTGTCCGTTTTTAAATTTGAAGTTGAAAATAATATTCAAAAAGTTCTTTTTTTATTTTTTGAACGAAATGTTGTTGTTTGAAAATTTCTGCAATTTTTTTTAAATTCTAACTTATATTTAACGAATGCTTATTTAATTCGGTAAAAATATTAATAAAATATCGTTTAATTATTTTTCTTTGAGCATGAATTTATAAACTATAATCATATACTTTATAATTAGACACGAGATAATTATCTACTTTTAAGAAAATATCAACCTTGGTTATTAGAATTAAGAAACTCTTAGTTTTCCACAATTTTTAGACAAATTTATTCATTTATCTCTATGATATTTAAGTTTCAGACTTCATTTATTTAACTTTTAAAACACTTAAGTACAAAATATAGGTGTTTACGAGGATTTACCACTGTATATTGGATTAAAACAAATGATGCCACGCGCTTGAATGTAGAGAGAGAGAGAGAGTTTAACACGTATTTGTTTATCTAAATTTTTAGAGACAAAAACCATTTAAAATAATAAAACTTACAGAAGTAATTATTCGTTTTAAGTTTTAATAGCATCAAATTGTGAGAAAAGAGAAAGATAGACGTTTTGCTCGCTTCTTATCTTCTCATTTCCGACAGAACAATTAAAGTTAAAAAGATAAAATTTTCAGAACAGGTGCAGTTTCCGAATAATATATAATAAACGATGTAGCGATATTCGTTTTAATATATTTATGATGCCGAATTCTGCATGCAACCATTCATGGGCAATTTTTAAACTTTTGTTTTGTCTTAGCATAAATGGTATGTCATTATTGTAAAAAATAATTATGTCATAATTACTTTAGTAAAAACTGCTGTCGAATAAATATGTTCATTAAAATAAAAATTTAATATCTGTGAAGATTAAATTTTTAAAGCGAGTTATGGCTTATCAAATAAATTATTTTTTAAGAATCTTTCGATAATATTTTTTTAAAAGTTACTTTTCAGTTATTATTATTTTATATCATAATTTATCTCGATTTAATAAAAACTACTATTTTTTTTTTAGTCGGTGCGTAACGATTGTTTCTTTCTTAAGTAAATGCTAACAGACTTAGTAAAGAAATTACTAAAATAATTTTGATTATCGAAACATTAAAATAGCGCTAATCGATACGAAATGTGTTTAAGTGCCAGCATTTTTATTATTAAAAATATTTAACGATAATTGAATCTGAAAATGGTTAAAGAAAACGATCTGAATGCCAATTCTTTTATTAATGTACCAAGAACAGTTTTATGAAATTTTTTAACGAGCCATCAGTTCTATTTTATATATATATATAAAGAGAGAGATAATGGACCACTAGATTATTTTATTTTTTCTTTAAAAAAATATTCTTTCTGCTTGTTCAGAATACAAATAGGGGAACCGATTCAACCGCGGTGGAAAATAGGATATTCAGAAGCAGGTAGGATTGAATCCGATACTTTCCTGTGACATTTAGTGGCATATCTCATAGTCGGCCTGATGGCCTTCTTCGTCCCTTCTGAATATCGTCCAGATAAAGCAATCCGTGCTGAAAATATATATCAGTTAAATATCGATTTTTTCTTTCTCAAAGAATTTAACACATGTTGTCCTGATAACTTCTATGTTTACTGTTCAATATAAATCAAATGATGTAGTGTTTTTTTATTTATCTCGAATTTACTAGCCTTCTTTTGTTTATAATTAATTTATTTATAGTTTATAGACCATTCAGAAGAGAACGTAATTATTTTGAACTATATTTTCTTTAAAGTTAAAAAAAAAATGTTAAAACGATGACGAAAGAGACTTCATTAAAAATGTTACTATGGAAAACCTCCTTACCTAGTCTACTATATATCGGAAGAGATGGTTGAATAAAATTTAAATAAATAATCGAAAATTTATTTTTTCACTAATTTCACCTTTTCTGAGTGTAAATATAAATTGTTCAATAATAAATTTGATGAATAAATGCCATTATTTTCCATTCAACAGATTATAACGTTAAAAATAATATTGTTTGTCGAAATTAAATAAATATTTTTTAAGATTTAAAATCTTTTGAAAGTCAAAATCATCCTTGTTAATAATGAAAATCTTATATTTGTTTTCTGTTTATTATAATCGTTTATCAAATAATGTAATATTTTTCAACGTTTAGGCATGAATAAATTTATTATGTACACTATACGTATATACTATATAGATAAGTTAATAGCTAGAACTAACGATTGATAGAAATATTTGAGAAATAAAACAGGATTAAACGTTTTAATTACTTTTTTAAAATTTTAATGAACATCATTAAGATATAAGCATTTTTCGCTTAGAATATAAATCTAGAAGAAGAATTCCAGAAGAAATAAACAGTAGACATTATCATCAGTTATGACTTCCAATAGTCCAGTTTAATGATCTAACTAATCTATAAAGGATAGGGAATACATGATATGTGGACGAATTAAAGATGAGTTCTTTCGATTAATCGATAAAAACTTGTTTCGCAGCACTATTAACACGATGTTTTAGAAGGTGATAAGCATAATTCCGGATTTCTTTTGTCCTTCAGGCATTCCAAAAGTAGAAATTATGTTATTGATCCTTCGATTCGTTTCATTTGATTAATTAATTTTAAATTGTTAAATTTAATAAAGATCCCAAAGTAGCGATTGCTAAAATATGCAATTACGCATCGTAATCATAAAAAATTTTTTTAAATATCATATTCGCCAAAGCTTTAGTGTTTAAGTACAGTAATTTAGTTTAGCATATCTCGGTAAAGATTTTCGCTGATGTATATCGTAATTACAGACTAACATAAGTATCGCAGTTTCTCTTTATGGTTATTCATATATTTAAAATAAAAAATTCAAACTATTATTCTTACTTTTATGCAAATTAAGAATTTAAGAAATGCAAATTAGAACAACAAAGCTTAGTCTGATTTAGAGATAATTCGAGAATTACGTAAAGTAAGAAAGAATAATAAAAAAAAAAACATAAGATAGTTCTGACAAAGAATTATTATAAAAGTAAAATGTGAGAAAACTGGTTGCATACAAATTAGTACGAAATGGACGTGAAACAATGTAGAAAATTAAGTTTACGTTTATAAGCGAATTTACTTTTATTTTTTCCTTTATACGGAAACTGTGAAGTTAGTTTCAATGATAATAAGATGAAACTGGACAGAATGATGTTGAATGAAAAAAAAAAAAACATCCTGTAATATAATACAAGTTAATCGTAAAAATTAGGTACAGTACTTTTAATAATTAAATTTTAAATTTTCACATATTAAAAAAAGTATATTTGCTTTTTAGAAAATTTTATAATTAAATTAAATGTGTGTTTATTTTAGGAGAAAAGCTGATAGAAAATTTTTTTCTGTAATTAATTTTTATGTTTACTTACAAGTAAAATTATAATTGTGAAATTATACGCTTTTAATCAACTTGAATATATTAATTTATACCATATCAAAATTTTTTGTTGCCATTTATATATATATTATTATTATTAAATATAATATTATAATATTATATTATATATTATTATTATTATTATTATTACTCAACGAAATTTTATTTAAGATTAAATCATTTACCTTTATTAATAATTATGCTAAATCGATTAATTACTATGGTCATTAGCAAAAGCATAGAAAATGAAACTGGATGAATGAAATTATAGATGGAACATTCATCATTTTATTCGAAATTCAATTAAAACTTTACTTTTTATTATGTTTTTTGAATAAAATTTGGATGATTAAAAAATAATAATTGGAACAACGATTTGATGTGAAATACCTATATCAATTTTTGTAAAAATATTGCGAGTAGCGTCTAGTATTGATTTGAATAAAATAACAATAATAATAGTTCTGCTGACTGGCTTCGAATAAGAAATTTATAGATTATTTTTGAATAAAAGTTATCTAATTTTAGTAGAAAAATGAATTATTTCTATTGAATGCAATGGTGTGATGATTTATATGTATTTTTAAATGCACTTTCTTAATGAGGTATATAAGTATGGTTGGCTTTTTCGAACCTAAAATCACTTACCTAAAGGCGAAGTAATCCATTTATAAAGTAGGTCATGAGAGAAGAACATTCTTAAAATTTAGGCTGTTTGCTTTCTGAAATAATATATTCCAAGTCACACATTTACGTCCTCGATATTTTCCACCATCTTCGGTTTAAAATTACTCCTATACAAAATATTTAAAAAAAGCATCGAAAGGTAATAAAATTAATTGCATATATGGCGGGTTAATAACATATTTATGTACTCAATTTTTAGACACTATTTCTTTGAAAGGGGGAGGAAAAGATTGAAGGCTAATAATCAAGTTTTTTTTCTTTCTTTCTTAAAAAATGGGTACTTTTCCAAGCGTGACAAATTGATAGGAAGGTTATATATAAATTAAATAAGGTATATGAGAGCAACCAGACTGTTTCAATGGAGTCTTTTTTTTTTAGTCGGAGTTTTTCTCTATTAAAAAGATTTAGAGATAGTCTGCGTGATAATATCTAATTATCGATTCAGATCATGAAATTTTGCCGAAATTTTTTTTTAATTTTGTTATTTCATTTCGATATATTTTAATGATATATTTTAAGTTATAAAATAAAGTTACTCGATATATTATATTAAAAAGAAGTTTTTCGAGATTTATATACGTGGTAGTTAATTTTAATTTATGCAAAAAACGTTATAAACAACATAAACGAGTTTCGATATCGAGAAAAGTTATAAAGTTTATAATGCATAATTTTATCAGATAATAATCTATAAAAATTTAATGCCACTTCGAAGCTCAACTCTCAACTTTTTATATATATACATTGCTAACTTATTAATTTAAACAGGAAAATTTATAAGATACGTTTAGAAACTATTAAATTAGAGCCGTAAGAAGATTATGATGTTATATTTTATGGTTAAAGCTTTCCACGTAAAAAGAAATGATATTTTAATGACAGTAGGAATTATCCGAATCATTATAAATTGCAATATTTTCGTTTTTTAAAGAAATTTTTACTTATAAGAAAAGAATTTGCACAAAACAGGGTTTATACACCTGTTAGAATACTCGTTATGTGGCTGGAGGGCTTCGTCGAGTCTGCAGCTTATGTGGGATTTCTCAATCAGTTGTAGAGCAGCAGGCTATAAGCTTCCGGTAGTAATAAACATGTCATGAAAGGACAATGAGTGTAACCCACCCAGACTCTTACTGAAATAATTGACAGGAAAATGTTCATCAATCTTAGATTAGTAAGGTCAATAAGTCTTTTCAGTATTCCGTGATAATAAAAGAGAGAAGTTTTGGGAAAAATTCCATTCTCTCTCCAGAGATATTTTAATGTCTTTCTTAAATCGTAATTTATTAGGTTCCACGTGAATAAATAAAATATTTAATTGAATTTCTCCTTTAATTTTCAATAGCTTGTAATTTATTTTCAATTTCATAACGTATCCTAGGGATAGAAAAATAAATATTCAAAATTTTTTAAAACATTAACAATAAAACGTTTCATCGAAATGATGGTAAATTAAAATCGAAAGATAAATAAATTTCAGAATTTTATTAAAAATAAAAAATATATATTTATAACTAATATAAGCCGATATATAATCTTAGAATAATTTTGATTGGCATTTTTATTCCATAAAATATTAAATTTTATTATAACAAACATTTTAATTATTTTATTTAGAGATTACTGTATTTTTTTTTTATTTCATTTTTCATATGTTAGACGTAATTTTTATAATTTTTTATTAAAGTATCGAGTGTTTACATAAAAATGCAAAAATAAACACTACGCTTAATTTTGCAATTGTTGAGATTTTTGGTATAAAAAATAATAATATAAATTATTATGCAAATCTGATGCAAATATTCTCGGAATTTTATTCAAATTTGCATTCTTAAGAGAATAAAAAAAATTTTAGTAATTTAAATTATTAACAATATTTAATAACCTTAAGAATATCAAATTTAATTACAGTAAAATTTTAATAACTAAGAATGCATCGTAATCTGGGATTATTTTAGAAATGAAATTATTCTAAGTAACCGAGACAATAAAATAAAAAAAAAAAAATTATAATGAATAGCGAATATTCCGAATTTAAATTAAAACCGTAAAAATAAAAATCGAATTAATTTACATATTTTTTAAAAGCCAATATTAAAAAAATGGCCACCTATATATTGGATTTCTACAATAATTGGATAAAACAATAATAATAGTGGAATTTTTTAATACGATTTTATTAAAATTCTTAAAACAGTACTGTAATTCGAAAGATTTCATTATTAAAAAATCTGTTTTTAATATTTACGCAATATTATAAGTGATTTTTGAAGCCCATTCAAACATTATTAAACGCGTTATGTCCATTTTAATAACTTAAATCAATTATATGAACACTTATAATTATTTTTATAACGATCATTTAGAATCTGCTGAAAAATGAAATATTTAAAAATTACAATAAAAACATTTAAAGTATTTTTAACGATAATCATCATACTTAAAAATGCTATTTAAAGACGATGTGTCCAATGAATATCGACCATGCTAAATAATGTTTGGAAGAGTTGCGCTTTCTTATCAATAGATGGAAGCACAAGATATAAACGCTTCTTTTAATAATAAATGTTATCATTTTATTATAATCGATTAAAAAAATTATTTTAACATTAAGATAATTGTTGTACACTTATAATATTTACAAAATAAAATAGTAATAAATCGCGGAACATTTCGGATGAAATGTTTCGTTTTTAATGCGCAACTTTTTATTTTTTATATCGATTTCTGCGATAGATCGAGTGCAAATATGTCATTGATTAGAATCGATTTTTTTAGAATAATAACGCTCGAGACATTAGTCTATTAACATACAATGCATTTAGCGTGGTAATATAATTCCAATTTCGATTCTTAATTTAGAAGATTGATCGATTATAGCGATTTCTGATCGATCGTTTAACATTTTGAAGTTTTCGGATAATTTTATAAAAATTTACTTTATCGTTAAAATCTTCCGGCCGCATTCTACCAGCATAAAAATGCAAATCGAATACAGTACTAAAAAATTTTATTCGATGCAATAAAGTTACTTTAGAATAAATTTTAAGGATAAACATTTTAAGATTTTTTTTTAATAATAAAAATATATTCTTTCAGTGCCAACTCATTATTGTTTCGCTGCTTTGACAATCTGTATGACAAGTAATATTCGACTTAATTCGATTTGCAATTTTTGAATATGAATATTTAAAATTGCCGAAAAAAATCGAATATTTTACAGCATTAAAAAAAAGTAAATTAATATTATGAATAAATTTTTTTTTTATTAGAAAAAGGATATTATATTAAATTAACCTCGAAACTAACAGGTATTAGTTATTTTTATTTTGCACAGATGGCAGCACAACACAATTACTTTTCCAACTGCTTTATCGTACAATACCGTAGTCGCTCGCTACAAAAAGTTAAAAGTAAAAAATATATTTCGAATAAATGTAAACTTTCTTGTTAGAAAATCAAATCTATGTCAGTTTAGTTTCGGATATTTCATAAAAATTAATTAAAATTAAAACTACATCCTATCAAAATTATTATACTAATTATCACTTGTTAAACTGGTAATATTCTATAATTTTAAATATGTATAATAATTTGTTTTGTAGAATTACAGCCACTATAGATCAATGGAAACACTGCATCGAAGAAAGAATTTTCGGTGGATCGATTAAGTTGTTTTGTTTATTGATGTGAATCTAACGACAACTGGATTCGTCTCCACTAATTTTTCTCGCAGTATGTCGACATTCACTTTAATTAAAACACACCGTTCGCACGCTACAAATATTTTCGATTGGGAATGCTTAATAAAAAAAACCTTTCAAATTGTATTTAAGATATTTAATTGAGTTATAAGAGTAGTTTGCATTCATTTTGTATACTAAAAATCCAAATTTTATATCTTTAAAACTTCAGAAATGGTTCGGATAGAATGCGAAACGATCGCTGGAATTTTTATTTTTAGATTCAATATATTTATAAGATCAAAATAAATTTATAGATAATGTATCGGTTGGTTTATAAATAATATTACTATTGATTCGATTCTGCGATTTTCGATGGTATCTATCTCTTTTTTTAATGCAGAATCACGATTTAAATTTTCTTGAATTGCGCGACACGTCAGATATATACAGTTCAGATTTTCTCAAGATATTCTACCAATTCGGACGTTAAATCAGCTTCTAAGCTTTATTGAATTTCGCTTAAGTTACTTTCCATTTTTATCGAAACACATGGCTGCCCGCATCTATGCAGGCGCCATCTTTTAATAAACGCATTATTTGACCGAATTTATATATATTTTTAGGTACATAAATTTAATTTCATTAAATCTGTCTTAGGATTATTTATTTATTTATACAAGGATTTTAAACACCGTGAGATTTACTTAAAATATATCAAAATTATACCAAAAAGTTTAATTGTTTTCATAAAATACTTAAAAAATTAATACGATAAACTAAACTTTTCTGTTTTAAAACAAATACAGTATTCACCATGTAAAAATATTAATTTGAATATTTTTATTCAGTCTGTTTATCGATCGAATGAAAGACAATGTAACACGATATTTTTAACAAACTTACGAAAGAAAAAAAATATATAAAAATATAGAATACAATAATAAAGTCGAAACTTTTCATACTTCAATTGTTCTATTCAGTATCGTTGTTCTAGCAATAAAATTCTAACTCTTCTAACTATTCAAACTTCGAACTTTAACTTAGAAACACGTATCCTATCAAAATTGTGTAAACATAAGAAGTTACCTTATTAAAATGCAAAATATTTTAATTTTATGCGGGATTTTTTAATGTTTTCTTAGAAGATATAAAAAGCAAAACGGTTTATGAATCCCACAAATGTAATGCGGCACGTATTTTAAATATTCGGCAATAAAATTCAGTTTTAAATTTCTTATAGTTTGTTTTTATGACTAGAAGCCAGTCATCAATCGATGATTTACATAATTTAATTCAGACTTAATATTTTGAACAGTTTTCAAAAAATAACATTGATTTTTAATATAAATGTTAGTTATTAAATCTATTTTAATAGTTTATATTTTTAATGTAATAAAATTCTCATTCTTAGAAATATTGAGACGAGTTATATAAATTTCTTGTACGCGAATAGAAAAATATGAAATTTATTAACAAACAAATTATTGTTGTTTATTAAATTATTAAAATAATTATCGTTAGGCAATTAAATTTCTTGTTTATTATTATTTGCAACAAATCTAATTGTGTAATACGTAAAATGTAATTTTTAGGAAATAATAATTTTTATTCGTACAACATAAATAATGATAGAAGATTTTTAATATTTTAATTTCATATTTCTTTGGAGCTATTAAATATTTAATTTCCATTTTATCTTTATTAATATTAATAATAAATTATGAATTAAATCGGAAAAAACAGATCCCTTATTTTATCTTTAATGGTGATATATTATATCTATAATTTGAATTTTTAAATAGAAATCTATCATAATAAAAAACGACATCTTGAATTTCTTACATATAACTTTGAATAAATTACAAAAAATGAGAAACTATGTTTTATAAAACAATTTTTCATATAATGATACTGGTAACGCTAGTTTTGAAAAATTTCTGATTTAATGCTATTTGTCGGGAGAAGTATTTCACCAAATAAATATATTAGAAAATCAAGAAAACAGACAGAGTCTCCGATCTTCTATCGCGAGCAGTCACATGTGGATGTAAGAATGATGAACATCTCTCGAGATTCCACTTTCGTCCCGAAGCTGTCAACTGAAAAAAAAAGTCGAACAACTTCCCTTTTCATTAGTTTCCACCAGTGGATTTTATATAAATCCATGGCTAATGACGGATGAAGAGCCAACTTTCTTTTGTGATCAATAATAACTTTAATCGTTACAATTGATTATTATAGATAATATATAATAAAACCTAAATATGATTTAAAATATTATTATTTGATTTATTATAGCAGTTAATCAAAAACTTTAAAAATTATAGGTGATGGTATTATTGTTATTATTATTATTATTATGAGTTTCTGAAGGTGATTAGCATAAACAGAAAAGTTCATAAATCTTAAAAATTTAAATATTTATTTTATCAGAACAGAAATCGTATATTTAACAGAGAAATAATATTAGAGCATTATAAGGTCTAATATAAGAAAAGTTTCATATTTAATCAATAAATAGTGACAGAAAGTTTTCTTTGTGAGATATAGTATGATGTATCAGAATGTCGATATTAAGGCATTCGCTCCATCTTCTATCAGAATATCTAACATTTCCAGCATCCTTACTATAAAAGTGCAAGACCACATAGCGAATTCGATACGTGATGTCAATAATTCTTTCCGATAAGAAGAAGAAGAAATGAAATCACATTGATTGTCTTACTATGTTATCATAATTTTCCTTTCTTAAAAACAAAAATAATATTTTGAATTTGGTGAAAGAATATTCTCAAAATAAATCAGTTATAACTATAGAAAATGAACATTTATTTACAATTGAATTCAGCCGATAAAATCTTGTATAAATAAATTAATTTGATCATTAGTAGAAACGATTGATGAACATTAGTTACTTTGATATTAATTGAATTAAATGCAGTCGAAATAACGTTTAAAATTCTCTAATGAAGAATGCAAATGCCATTAACTTATTTAACATTTTCATTAATTGAGCGAAACTTTCTTGCCAGTCTTATATCTTCTTCTTTTTTTGTAATATAAATTTTAAATAAATTATTTTATGTAAAGTTTTTTATAAATTAGCGTAAAAATGTTTCTATTGATACTATTTTGTATTAATTATACCTTTTATATGAAAATTGTAAGCAGATTTATAATAACAGATGTTTGCATAACAGGGGTCTCCAAACTACGGCCCGAGGGCCACATCCGGCCCGCGGACAGATTTTGTCCGGCCTGCGGAGAGCT
>WUQG02417294.1:0-15554 GCA_011317285.2 Androctonus mauritanicus | reverse complement strand
AGCACGAGGCAAGTGGGCTAACACAGCCGCCCACACTTGCCTCGTGCTACGCAGCGCCACGCCACGCCACGCCACGTCATTCAGCTTAGTTTGAGATTCAATTTATGGCATTACTTGCGATTTAGGACCCCAAGTGTCTTATATCATTTTAATTGCCTGAATTTCATCTACATCGTAGTATAGTTTTTTTGAAGGAGATAGTGAACACCCTGTATATTGTAGACATACTGTATTCAGACTGTTCTGATTATATGTTTATAATAATTTAATTTCTGAAATTTTTTAGAAAAATTAATTTTTCATAGAATGAAAAATAAAATTTTTAAATTTATAAAATATTATAAATGATGATAAAATATTGATTCTGTTAAAATAAACAATATTTATTCTTAATCATTCCTTTTTCATTTTATTTTTACTGCTGTTTAGGAAAAAGTGAGAAAATATGAATGTAAACACCAGTAGTTTACTATTTTTCGTGATGTGGCATTTTGATGTTTACACTAATAGCAATTTACTTTTCAGGAAATTTCTGTCTAGCCTACTTGGCTCTGCAGCTTGTAGTATTATAACACTATTTCACCATTATAATGGTTCCACAGTTATATTAGTGAGAATAAACCATCTGGGGTCCAATTAGAGCAAATTAAATATTATAGGTGTTTATGCACGAGATGAATCTATTTTTGTCTATCAAATCAATAAATATGTATTTTAAATTCAAATGACAATATTTTAATAAATTTCGGTTACTTTTGAATTAATTTATGATATAACTTCATTAATCAAAATTTCCAGAGTATGCTTCATTTTTTATAGATATTTTTGAAAATATGGCCTGAATTTTTTCATTCATGGTTTGTTTTATTCAGAAGACCTGCCACTTTCCAAAAATAACAAAAAATTTGGTTAGATGGTTAAGATTTCATATAAAAATAATTATTTCTTGTCACATATGAAATGAAAACTTGTGAAAAAAATAAAATTAAAAAAATGTTTACCCAGTTAGAAAAAGATAGAACTTGAAATGCTTCAATTTTTTTAGTTTAATAAAAACTAAGTGTGATATGAAAATTTTATTTTTTGAGAAGATGGTTAGGCTTAACTCACAAAATAGCACTTGCAGGCAAATTTGCACTTGCAGGCAAATTTTTCATTCCAGTATACAAAAGACTAAACTGATATTTAAAATTTTTATGGTGATAATTTTATTAACATATTTATACTTAATATAATATAATAAGTATAATATATTTTATACTTATAATTTTAAATAATAAGCAAAATCATCTTTAGGTTAAAAAAAATTTTTTTTTAAATAGGGACAAACATTACTACAAATTATTACAAAATTTGCTTCAGCATATTGCAGTACAATTGAAGGGACAGCTAGAAATATCGAAACAACTGAACTCTGTGGAGGAGCAAGAATATGTTATATATTTCATGAAACATTTGGTCGTACATTGGATCATATTGATCCTTTAGGAGGCTTAACTACACTTGATATATTAACAGCTATAAGAAATGCAACTGTAAGTATAAATATAATTTTGAATCTATATGCAGATAATCACTCCAAATTATATAAAAGTACAATTATTATTAAAAATAGAAATTTATTTATATTATATCATTATATCTAATATATTAAATACAGTTAAACTTTGTTCATTTGAAATATTCTGGATCAAAACATCAGATTCTAATTATGCAATTTGGAATTATGATTTTTTTAAAGAACTTGCTTGTTAATTAGGAAAATCTTTTGTTATGTAAATTTGTTATAATGTACCTTACTTCTCTCTATAATATATTAACAATTATTTCATATTTGTAAAGAAATTTCAGAATGTTTTCAGAAATATGTTAAAAACTATACAAGTAAGAGCTAATTTTAAAAAATCAATTTTCCAAAATGACTGCATTCATTTTTTATTTATGAAGTCTAACACTCTTTCAAGATATATTGCTGAATAAACTATTTCCATGCTTTGATAATTTTCTACATTCACTTTTGCATCTGCAATTTTGATTCCACGTTAGCAGAAAATTAAAAATTTGTTTTTGAATTATTGCAAAGTTTGAGGATTCTACTGGAATTCCAGCAATTCTTTCAGCATGTAGTTTAGCTTTCCTTATATATCAACAAACAATAGAGTATTTAAACAAGAACAAATTATCAAACAATGAAAGGAAACTATTTACACAACTCAGTCGTTATTTGATGTATCAAAATATATTAAAAAATGATTTTGCAGAAAATTTCATTGTTCTTTCAATTAGGATATTAAAATCAAATTCTTATATGCAAAAACTTTAATTTTGGATGAGACTAATGGGATAATCAATAAATATTTGAAAAATGTATTTAAATCAAGGTACTGTTTGGTTACCTCCTGCCGTTTATCTGTCTAATGGAAATTTGCAATAACTTTCATCAAAAACTTCAGGTAACTTCCCAAATTTATCATATAATAATTTAAATAATGCAGATTTTATGCCACTGATAAATGCAGCTTCAAATTAAAAATTAACCATATTTCAAATTATCCACTGTAACAACAGTTAAAACTTGGGTACTTTGAGCTGAAGTCTGCAGTTTACTTCAAATTAACTGATATTGAATTACTGAAGTTTTACTGTATTTTGAATTGAATCTTCAAAATATGATTTCTTTGTTAACCTTACACAAAGTTAACAAATAAATTTCTTTAATTATACAGAGCATGATTTTATGTAATAAAGTTTGACTGATGTTTAGTTAGAGAGACGTTTGCTGATATTTGGTTTGCATCTTATTTCTCTACAAATTAAGCTAATTGGCTTTTAAATAATTTATAAATCAAATCATTGTGGTTATATTCAGAAAAAATTTCATCAAATAACTGTTATAAAATATATATATTTTTAATCTACAAACATTTTTAATATACAAATTTTCTAATAAATCTAATAATGTAATTTTATTTTGCATTAAATAGTAATTTTTAAAATGTTTTTAAATGCAGAATTAATCTTAAATTAATTCTGCATTAATTTGCTGATTTTTTGTCAATGATTTATTAGTCAGTCATCTTTATTATTACATATCTTAATGTACTTCAATATTCTAGCAAATGATTGTATTTTACTCTTGTTGTGCAGTATAAAAACAAACTATAGTATTTTTTGAATTTATATATTCCTTTGCTATTTTTTGCATATCTATAATATGCAAAATATAGCAAAGGAATAATTTTTAAAAAAAGCACATTTACAGATAATAAAAGATATTTATTTTAAAAGTTCAGATATGATTTGATATTTGTTATGTATTTTGTGCTTATTCAAATTGTTTTGATGAAAATAGTTTTTGCTTATAATAAATATTTTATATAATTAATTAGTTGAACAATTAAATATAAATTTGTTATTGTAAAATCAAATAAAAAATACAATTTTCTTAAGGGACCAAGACCTGCTTTATTTGTACCTGAAGTTTCTTTTGAATTACTTGTAAAACGTCAGATAAGACGCTTGGAAGAACCTAGTCTTAGATGTGTGGAACTTGTTCATGAAGAAATGCAAAGAATTATACAACATTGTGGAACTGAAGTACAGGTTTGTAAAATTTAATGATTCATTATGATTATCTGATTAATTCTTTTCAAACTCCTCATATCTGATGTGATAATTTTCTAAATGAAAATAGAAAAATGAGTTTACATAATTTTAATTTCAGAATCAATAACATAGTAAAAATTTTACAATAATTCCCAAATTCACTATAAGCACTGATTTCCTTACTAGGAAAGAAAAAATTGCAATCCTTAATTTTAAACATTCTAGAGAAGAACAAATTAGTTTCACCATTGAATTAAATTAATTTTTTAAAAATTATTACTAACTTATTAATTAATAATTTATCAAACAATAATTTGATGCTTTAAGAGTATTAGTTCTAATTAGAGAAGTCACATAATAATCAGCTCTCTAACAAGATCCAACTTCATGAAATCAAACCAGTTGTCCAGCATTAGAAATAAAGTATTTATTGTATTAAGATTATGAAGAACATAGTTGAATGCCAATCATTTATCTCTTAGTGGATGAAGACAAACTGATCTACGATTTTTGAAATTGGACACTTAGAAATGAAGCATCTTTTAATCAATTCCCTTATTTTATAAAGAATTTATTCTGGTTTTTTTTTGTCTGTCTCAGGTTTGTTTCAATTGACATCTTTTTTTTACTTTTAGCATATTTTAATTTTTATGAGTTATGCTGTTTAACCCAATCAGTGTCTTTGTCATGAATATCAAGGAAATAGAACCAAAAAACAATAAAAACAAGTTGAAAAAAAATTCAGTCCTGATTTGATTTTATTAATTCATCTTTTGCAAATTAGTTTTTTGTGTGTATTCATTCAAAATATGCCCTTTTGATGGTGATTCCTAAAATTTTCAGTTGCCAAAATATTTTTTAAATTATATGTAAACAAATATTTATATATGAACAGCTTGATAGAATTTGGATTTTTTTATCCAATCCTGTTGACTTTGTAGTGTAATCTGTGAAAGTTATTCCAATTATGCAATTCAATAAATGATATTTTTGAAATTAAAAAAAAAAAATCAAATTTTTCATAGTTTTTCATAAGCATAAAATGCTGAAAATTAAAAAATATTTTTAGATAATAGAAAAATATTGGCTAATTCTATTAAACTAAAATATATCTTAAATTGTTCATTTTTTGTTTCAATTTCACTGAAATTTAAGAGAAAATCACAAAAAGCAAAGCATAAATACCCTCAGATCATTTAAAGAGAGTGAGGTACTTTTGTTGCTCTATAGCAACCACTCACTTCCTGGGAAATTGTATCCAAGCCTACTTTGCACATTGTAGTATGGTGATGTTACAATAAACTATCTGCAATCCAAAATTAAAGGAACATAAAACATATTATAGTTGTTTAGGTACTAGATGAGAAAAGATTTATAAAAAGTACTGCTAAAAATTGTGTAAATAGTAAATGAAGTAAGAGCAAGTTAATAAATCTGAAATATTAATAAAAATGACAATATTTCAATGAATTCATGTAATTTTTTTAATAATTATGACAACTTCATTCAACTGATGTTGCATAACTCATGATGTTTTTATAAATAATTTCTTCATTTATGGCTCAATTTGTCAGAGGATTTGTCTCTCTCTAAAAATATCAACTATTTCATTGGATGGCTAAAATTTCATATTAAAAAAAATTGTTTGATCTCATATATAAAATGAAAAATTGAGAAAAAAAGTAAAATTTGAAAAAATGCTTACATTGTTAGAGAGCAAAAAATGCAATAAATATTGAAAATTTCAAAGGATTTCAACAGAAATTAAGCGAGATTTCACAATTTTAATTTTTTAGTTTTTTGCATATTAATTTGATTTAATTTCAGAAAATCACTGGCACTCAAGAAGTTAATGCAATTTTTATTAGTTCAGTTTTTATTTTTGTTTATTGACCAAATTATTGCTATTATTTATTTTTTATCAAATATCCTTTTACATGGTAAGAACCACAGCTTATAAATACTAAGTTAAATTTTGGCATTTTTGACTGAAAATATATTTTTAAGTGGTTTTTAATTACAGTAGGAGCTGCTTATTGAAATCGCAGATATGGTTATCAAGCATTTAACGTTATCAAAATTTACAATCCCAAATCATCTGTACTCAAATGCGTTATGAAAACTCCACTTATCGTAATCAGAATTTCAGTTATTGTCATCAGAATCAAAATACTGCTATAAAATACTACATTTAAAACTAAAAAAATATCGCAAATAATACTAAAATATCAGTTAAATCTATTAAAATAAACCATATTGTTTGTTATCGTTCATTTATTGTTTCACTTTCACTGAAATTTAGGCAAGAAATGAGAAAATCCAAAGATAAACCCTTATCCTTCATTTAAAATAATGTAGGTTCAACTTATGTAGAAAAATCTGATTTATATACATTTTTAATTAATAAATATTAGTTCGATGTAATTTTGATTTAATAAATTTATATAAACAAATATGACTGCTTTTCAAAACTTCATGTTACTTTTAGGTGGTTTCTTCGCATGTCTTGCCCTTATAAATGTCGCAGCCTGTTACTAGATCTGTACTGCTGCTAGATCTAGTGATTTTTAATGTTCAATTTTTTTTATGACAAATATAATATATAAAATTGCTGATATAAGGATTTAGTGACTTTATACTTCCCTTTATTGAAAAAAAATTAATTATTTTTGATATAAGAAATTTCTTATTATTGCTGTAGTACTTCATGATTTTCTATAAACTGGAATTGGCAATATTAAATTATAAGTGTAAATCATTTCACTTCACTTTATTGCTTAAATTGATTATGTAATGTACAGTATAAAGTTCAACAAGTGTTCGTCGATCTGTTATAGAGCTTTGTATTAATATTATTAGCATTATCTTTAAATCTAATTTTCTTTTTTCCATTTTATATAGGCCTGCATCAATCATTTTTTCATATCCATAGTTTTTTCAGGAGTCCCAACAAAAACTTTAAATTGAAGTTACACTGTACTTAACAGCATAAATATAGTATATACTGTATAATAATAAAAAAAAAATAGAAAATTGTACTTTTTTTGATATGCACTACTTAATGTTATCAATCAATTATTGTTATCAAAATAAAATCTATCCCAAAGTGATTCTAATAAGCAGTTTCTACCTGTATACATTATTTTTTTGAAATTTTTTTCCTTAGAGAATTTTGCAGTGACCAAAAAAAAGATAGTAATCTGACAGTGCAATGTCTTGTGATTTTGGAGGATGAATTAGAAATTTCCCAGCCAAACTCCTTTCATTTCTGCTGAGTCATCATGGCAACATGTGGCCTGGCATTATCTTAATGGAAAATTATGCTCTTTCTGTTTATTAGTGATGGTCTTTTTTGCAATTTCCTCTAAGTGACAAGTTGACCACAATATTTGTTTGCATTAATAATAAATAATTTTTGTTTTTTAGCAGCTCATAATAAATTATTCTTTTTAAACCCTTACTAAACATTGAGCATGACCTTTTTTTAATGAAGATTTTGTATTGGAAGTAAAGGCAAATTTCATTTAGACCATTGTCTTTTTTTGAGAATGTATCTTGGATGACACACTGTTATCATACAAGATACATTTTTCATTTCTAGTTAATATTCTTTCCAAAAATCGATTCTAGCTTAAAACAGTCAAGCAGAGAAATACGCACTACAGTTCAACTTATTTGATTTTCACTGTGTGGAACCCAGACATCATATTTATTGACTCATTCATCAATTTTAAATGGTCATTTATGGTTGTTTTTGATATATCAGGTTCTCTAGTTGTTAATCAAGGGTTACTTGTAATCTGTTTGGAGATGCCAAAGTCATTGATGACAGAAGGGTATCCTAAGTATGGTTTATCTTCCAAGTTTAAATTTCCTTCTTGAAATTTTTTAAATTTCTTCTGACAGGTGTGCACAAATAATGCATTATCCCCATAAACATTGCATATATTTTTTGTTGCATTGATTATAGAAAGTTATTTTTTTAAATTCTTATAACATGTTGCAAATGAAACTAACTAATGAAATTCATCTTTATTCCGACAAAATCATAAACTTTTATGATGTTTACAGTGTCAGCTTTCAAGAACATGACTAAATATCTTGCATGTCCTGACTACTATAGTGACATCTATTGAAAACTCCAAAAAATAAAATAAAACTTTCCAGAAAATTCAATATATAATAATTAATTTATTATATTGATATTATTTATAATATTATGTAATTAAATTTTATAACTTTTACACATTTCACTTCAAGAGAATGCAACATGCTCAAGTTTCAGTTTTAAATATATTTTTTTTGTTTATATTCTTTTTTATCAATTCATGTGATTTAGAACTGAAGATAGTTTTTTCAAATCAAAAACGTTTTTCTGGTGTGTTTATCTATAATAAATGTCTTAATCCTACTAATTTGAACTTTTTTTTATTACATTTTAGATTCATAAAACCAATTCATTTTAAAGTTGTCTTAAATTTTTATGAAAAATAAAATAATCAAAATAATTTCTACTTTATCTTATCTTATTATTTGATGATTCTTTTTTTTATAGCAAGAAATGTTACGTTTTCCAAAACTTCACGAACGTATAATTGATGTAGTTACACAGTTGTTGCGTCGACGACTTCCACCAACTAATTCAATGGTAAATATAAAATTTATATAATTTTTGATTTTAAATATTTTTATCAATAATGACACTTACACTCTGATTTATTTAAGATATTTATTAAATAATAGGTTTATAGAAAAGTTTAATTATTAAGTCAGACTATTCAGATCATATTTTATGGCTGATATAAAGGTTTAAATTACAGAACAAACACACAGAATAAATTTAATGAGCAAAAATTTAAATAACACACTAAACTCTCTTATTCACAGATCTCTCATGTATGGATTTCAAAAATAATGAACGAAGTCTGTTGATTCCAAATATTTCATCCATACATAATGAGAATATATTAAACTATACTACTTACTTAGATTTATTAAATTAATAAATCTAAGTAAGTAATAATTAATATATAGTGCTTAAATTAATGGTCTTAATTGATCAGCAACATAATAAGCATGTATCCATATCCATTATTTTACATTCATTACAATATTAATTATTTCTGTCTATTAAATCTATGCATTAGTGTAACTTATATAATAGTGTATTATTAATTTAATTATAAGTATGCCTGTCAGAAATGATGGATAAAATTAATAAAATTAAATTCTTATTGATGCAACTTTTATTCTTTTGGAATTGAGAATAAAACAATCTACAAATATTCAAATATACATTAGAAGCCACTTATTAGAATCACTTTGGGACCAATCTATTTTGATAAAATAATAACAGATTGATAACATTAAGTAGCACATGTCAAAAAAGTACAATTTTTGATTATTTATTATACAGTCTTTACTGTATTTATGCTTTTATATACGGTATAACCTCAATTCAATGTTTTTGTCAGACTACTGAAAAAACTACAAATATGTGAAAATGATAGATACAAGGCTATATAAAATGAGAAAAATGAAAATTAGATTAAAGTATAATGCTATTATAATAATAGTAGTAATAATAAAAAGCTCTATAACAGATTGATGAATACTTGAAGTTTATACTATATGTTATGTAACCAATTAAACAAAAAAGTGAAGTGAAGTGATTTACACTTAATGCCCTAATTATTTGTGTATGGAAAATCATAAAATATTAGAGCAATAGTAAGAAACTTCTTATATCAAAAATAATTATCAATTTTTTTCAATAAAATTGAATTATAAAGTTGCTAAATTTCTATATCCGCAATTTTAAACTATATATTTTGTCATCAAAAAAAAAAAAAAAAAACATTAAAAATCACCAGATTTGGCAACAGTAAGGTCACACCATTTCTGGCCTTACTGTGATGGTGCCTTTAGGTATTTCACCATTCAAGATGTGTGATGAAACCACCTAAAGGCACTGCAAGGTTTTGAAAAGCAGTCATATTTATCTGTATGAATTTATTAAATTAAAAACTTACATCAATCTAATATTTATTAATTAAAAAAGTTCAATAAAAATCATTTTTATTTCCACTTAAGTCGAATCTGCATTATTTTAAATGGAAGACAAATGTTTATCTTCAGATTTTCTTGTTTATTTTCTAAATTTCAGTGAAAATGAAACAATAAGTGAACAATTAACAAATAATATTGTTTATTTTAATAGATTTAATTGATATATTAGTATTATCTGCAATATTTTTTTTAGTTTTAAATGCAGTATTTTATAGCAGTTTTTTGATTCTGATGACAACAACCGAAATTCTGATTATTATAAGTGGAATTTTCATAAAGCATTTTAATATAGATAATTTGGGACTTAAATTTTGATAACAATATCTGTAATTACAATAAATGGCTTCTACTGTACTATTAAATGAAATATATAACTATATCTTTTATTGCACAAGGAGTGGCCAAAAAGTTCTTAACCTCATCATGATATGGATATTCTAGGATCTGAAATTTATTCCTCCAATTCTTCCTTCTCTACATTTCCATATCCTAGAGCTATACACTTCTTACATCTGTGGAACAATTGTTTAATCCCATCTTTGTAAAAGTCAAAAGATTTGAAGGCAAAAAAAACCAGCTCTCCAAGCATTAATAACCTTCTCATCATCATAGAAACTTCTTCCTCATAAATGTTTTTCTATATTTTGAAGCAAAGAAGACTGAATGTGCCAGGTTGAAAAAATACTAGATGAGATAAGGTTTCAAAGTCATATTTGCACAGAAAAGTGACTGTTTTTGCACCTTGTTTGAAGGTGCAAGTGAAGTTTTGCACCTTGTTTGAAGGTGTATTGTCAGTTAGTAATAACACACTTTGTGACAGCAAACTATGTCTTTTTTTTCCTTAATATTTTTGTCCTATAACTCTTGTAGCAGGTTCCTGTAGTATGTCCCATTGTCAATCTGTTTTGTAAGTAATCTCAGTATGACACATTTGCTGTCCCAAAACATAGAGAACATGATCTTGTTGAATGGTTTCTCTTGTGTCATCTTTTAGGCTGACACAACCATATTTGAGTTATCATTTTCCTCAGTTCACAGTCTCATATGATGGACATTCCTTGCCATACACAGCTCTTCATGAATTGTTTTTACAGTTACCCTTGAAGATGAAGGCTTGTCCAGTATGACACCCTCTTCTATTGTCACACTTCTAACTTCAATTAAACAGGACCTGTCAAACAAGAGAGATATACATATTAGTAAGATAGTTAACCTATCATTGTTTACAATTAAATCTCTAGCACACACTCAAATCTAATGGTTATGACATTGGAATGATGATCAAAGGCCCCAGTTCAATCCCAGGCTGAAGCAGGTTGTTTTTTTTTCTTTTAAAATTTGTGAATCTTCTGCTTTTTACAAAATTTGTAATCTAATCTGTTACCACCCGCTAGAAAACAATCGTTTTTTAACATACACCCAAAAAACTTTATGAATAAAAACTTTTATTTTATCCAAGAACTGAACATTTGGAACACAAAATACTCAACAGTCACTAATTAACTCCATTTCAAATTGAAATCGAAAATACTGAGTATTGCCTCTCGCGGCAAACTAGCGAAATTACATTTATGACTAATTTTAGCAAAGTATTTTCCAATGATTGCATTTTGCATATGTATTGTGTCCCTCTAGCATGGATTTACAAAAATTAATGAAAATATTTTGTGTTGTAAGTGCATAAATGTAATTTTCTAAATGTGTTAAGCAAAAACCATTAGAAGTACCATGTTATATGAGGGTTTCCACAATTTTCAAATTGTGTTAAAGCAAAATGGTGTTATAGGAAGGATATCTGTATTTCATATACCTTACAGTTAATCACTTTATTTTCTTAGATTTTTTTTTTTAAATGTAAGAAAATAATCTGACTTGAACTGTGAGATGTAGTTTTTCTCATTATAAAGATGGCATCTAAAATATTATAATAGTGCAGTAAACAACAAAGTAATAATTGCAATTAATTTTTAAAAATAATGATAAACATTTATTAAAAAACATTTTTGATCTTTCAAAGAGATCCTCTTCAATTTTCTATTCTCAGAATACAAAAAAATTTAAATGCAGTCAATCATATATTTGATTACATACATACATTAGTTTGCAATGTAAACAAAGACAATTTTATAAATTTTAGTTAAATGACAGTGTAATAAATACATGTGATCATCATTATCTATTTGGATTTGTAAATCTAGAAAATGAACTCCTTGCTGTCTTCTCTTGTCTGTCTTCTGACTAAAACTTATATTTAATATAAGTTTTAGTCAGAAGACAGACACTAAGGGATTTGATTACCATTTGGGTTATATCTTGGTATGTCCATAGTACCAATATGTCATCTACATATCTCATAAAAATTTAAAATGTGGTTTATAATTTACTAGTACATTTATTTCAACAGACTTTAGCACTATTTCAGTCATGATTCCAGCCATGATTCCAGCCATTGGACCACCTATCAGTATTCCTTACTTGTTGATAGAACTATATTAAAAACAAGTGATGATATAATAAATTTATTATGTCATATAGCACATCAGCTCGTTCTTCAGAGCTTGGAAAATTTTCCACTAAAAATCTATACAAGGCAAGGCATATAGGTGGAAGTAATAGAGATGGATAGTTTTTTCATAGTCTAATACAGTGAGCATTTCATTAATTTTTCTAAAAAAAATTGAGAGAAATTTAAGATTTTTATTCAATTAGTATTTTTAATATTGAATTTGTAAATTATAAATATAATACTTTTAAATTTTAAATTAATGAATTTTTATCTTTAGAATTATATTAATTCAATTTATATATGTATGTTTTAATAAAAGGTAGAAAATTTGGTTGCTATTGAATTATCCTATATTAATACCAAGCATCCAGATTTCCATGATGCTGCTTTTATTTGTTCAAATAAGACTGAAATGTGTGATAACAGGAAATTAGCTAGTAAAAAAGCAGAAAACATTTCAAATCCTAGTGCCCAATATGCAACAAATATAAATGTTGCAGATTCTACAACTGAGAAAGTAATTAATAAAGTAAGTAATATATTTTAAAAAATAAAAAGATTTGAAAGATAGATATCTATATTTAAATATGATATATTATAATAATTATTTACATGAAAGCTTATTTAATAGATATGTATTGACTTTTAAATCTTTAATGTGCTTTTCAGCCATCTAGTATTCAACGAATCTCTGGATTCAGTGCAACTGATGCAAATATGACTTCTGGATGGATATCAAATTTTATGTCAACAGGCATTGGAACTAAATCTGAAGTGAATAATAAATCTGAAAGTGCAAATACTACACCAATTCATGATAAACCTTTAAGTCCTGTAAAAGCAGTTAATTTATTGCCAGAAGTAGTAAGTCTAATATTATTTTGATTTTTAATAACCTATATAATTTTATTTACTATGAAGTTATATATATATAAAAGTTAAATCTTATTGAAACTTTCATGCATGCTCTCCTCAAGTTACGAACTTAATTTTTATGTAAATTTTGTTCAGATTTACATGAACAAAATTTCATGTAAATTTTGTTCATGTAAATCTGAACAAAAATTCATGTAAATTTAACAATGTCAATGTAAATCTGAACAAAATGCAATTCATGTAAATTTTGTTCAGATACTGCTATTATTTTGCCTCCAAAAGTATTGAAGTAACTTTATATCCTATATATTGCAATATATTTTACAATTGGACCAATTAAAAGTTTATTTTATAGATTTGAATGAAGAGTTCCAATTGTAAAGTAAGAATTTCTGTTGGTGTAATCACTGTCATCTTGAAATACTGCCATATATTAACTAATTGTGTAATTTTACATTATATTAGTTGGTAGAACATTCTGCTATCATGTTTAAAATTCTTAAGTTTTAAATTTTTCTGAAATTTCATTTTCATAATTAGAGGAATGTCTCTATATTGAAATGCTTATAAGTTCACTCATCTTGAATATGAAAATTTTCAGAATTACAATTCCTGCTTTTATAAGAATTTAACATATAAATTGTTTCAATCCTCCTTAAAAATATTTTGATACTATAATACAGGTGATTTGCAATCATAATATGAATTTTCACATTAGCAAACTATGCAAATGTGTGTCACTTTTTTTCATTTGCAAAGATAATTTTTTGCATTTATGAAGAAATAATTTCAGTACCATTCAATCTATTATAATTTGTTTAAATCAGTTACAAGGAATGCAATGGAACATGGCAAAGCAGTTCCATTGCATCTCGTAGATCGATCTTTTGTAATTAGTAAAATGGCTGCCACTAATTTACATATCATTAGTTAATATTAAATGGAAATATAATATTGTATTTCCGTTTATATTTCCATTTAATATTAACTAATGATATATAGATTAACTAATGATGTTTCTGATTTGCAATTTGTGCATTTTCAAAAAGCTCTGATCATTTAGAAAATACAGGATGTCTATTTTTCAGCTAATTTGAGATAACAAATTTGTGTTTCTGATGATCATGTCTGCAGTTGTCTGTGGTACATTTTGATTGTTTAAACTTTGTTAAATATTTTTGTTGACATTCGAGAATGATTAAATGCTTTAAATATTTCTTTGATATCTTCTGCTAAATAAACATTTCAATAAAATTGTATTATAGAGAGAGACAACTGGAAGCAACACAATTGCATCCTGTTTTCCATCCAGCTTTTTCTTCTTGTTGCATTGCATCACAGTGTTTCAATGCTTTAAATCTAGTGTTTTGTCTAAATGGCTTTTTTATTCCAATAGAGACCAGGATTTGAATTTTTTTTTAATTATAAAAGAAATTATCATTTATTTCAATGAATATCATATTATTCTAATACTTGAAAGTTGAGGGTCAGTTTATACATTAATTTTGTGTTTTACTGATTTCAAATTCTGAAATTGGAGTAATTGTCTTATATAAAGTTTATACAGTATTTTTTTTTTTTAATCATGGTGTTTCTTTTTATTTTCCAGTGAGGTTGGCAAACAGCCAGATTCTCACAAAGTGTTTGCAAGAATGTGATTTATATTCCTTTTTGTAAAGAATAGATAACCTATTGTAATAAATAATGGTGATTCTCTGAAAATTGTAAAGTAGGACAGTGATTCATATAAATAGTATTTTTTTCAATGTTATTTTGTATCTTTGCTTTTTAATTTCTTGAGTTCTCCAATCACCAGATCTTAGAATATTCAAATTCCATTTATAACCTTTTACCAATGAAAATCAGTTCTAATTATGATAGCTTTGAATTACAGCAAAAAATTTTGAATGCATCCCCACCTTCGTAAATCAGGAAATCCCTGTATTGCTTAAATAGATGTAAGTATTGCAGAATATACATTAGCTATAAATTTGCATATATAACAGCAATATTATTGGAGAACTAAAAGTATAAATTTTTAATAATAGATTTTGTTTTTATAAACAAATGTACTGGGTTAAAAACAAAAATTTAAAATAAGGCATTGAAAAAAAGAGAGCATTTTTGAATATTAAAGTTTTTATTTTTTGGACTCTCTAAATATTTACTTTTCTAAAATGAAGTTTTTAAAATCATTGTTATCTTTACAAAACTTTTCAAAAAATTCTAAATAAAAATTCTAACTCTGTTTTATTTAATAGCCTACTAGTACATCTCGGAAACTTACTCCTAGAGAACAAACTGATTGTGAAGTCATAGGTGAGTTAAAATTATATTTTTCAAATTGTTTTTTAATTAATATTTTATTAAATCTTAAAGTAGTTTATAAAATACAGGTAGTTCTCGACTTACGACCTATGCGACTTACAACCATTCGACTTTACGACCACAATCGTAAAGTCGAATATGAAGTCGATAATGTGAATTTATGTTATAA
>WUQG02417283.1:0-15556 GCA_011317285.2 Androctonus mauritanicus | reverse complement strand
GTTGACCAAAAAAAAAGTAGCGGGGAGAAACAAGCCCTTCCACAGGCTGCCCATTCCTGCCGAGGCATCAGCCGGATTGTGGAGGACGGAAATCGATGGACCGGACGGACCCCATGATAAATATTTTCAAGATGTAGGACCCGAGACTCGAACCCGGGTCCTCCAGAGTGGAAAGCCGAAACGTTTCCACGCGACTAATCCGATCGATACGGTAGATAGGTTCCTGAAAAACACCGTGTTGTGTGAAACCGTTATATTACACCTGGAGCCAATATAAAAAGGAGAGTTACGTTCCAAAACCAATTAAAAACAAATAATTTTCTTTAATTGCGCATAAGAAACTTAATTTTAATTAAGAATATTAATATCACGAAACAAAAATAAAGAAAAAAAATATACGTAAGACAGAAAAAAAAAAAATATATTCGTAAAACTAAAGGAAAAAGTACACAGTCTAAACAATATTCATTTAATAATTACATCTTCCTTACCACTGTTTCATTAAAATGAGAATGTTTTCTTTTCTTTAGCAATATCAACTTCACTTTCTGAACTTTTCTGCATTTTAAAGTTTGTGTATCTACTGCTCTCTTTATGAAATCTGTAATCTAACCCGTTATAACCGCTACAAAATAATCGTTCCTTAATATATACCCAAAAAAAGGTCTCTCTTCTTTTTCACATTCTTCTATTGAAGAATAACTTATTCTTTATCCAAGAATTAGTAACTTATTCTTTATCCAAGAATTTGGAACACGAAATACTCAATAGTCGCCAGTTAACTTAATTTCAAAATTAATTCAATTATCTCAATTTCAAATCGAAATCGAAAATAGATTGCATATAGTTTCTTTCACAGCAAACTAGCGGAATTGCATTTATGACTAATTTTAACAAGGCAATGATTGCATTTTGTGTGTATTGTGTGTGTCTATAGCGTAGATTTAAATTAACGAAAATGTTGTATGTTATAGGAGAGTAAATGTAATTTTTTACTTAAACACATTTAGAAAACGTGTTGTAGAAGTACCGTGTTATGTGAGAGTTTCCGCAATTTTCAAATCGTGTTAAAGCGAAACCGTGTTGTAGGAAGTCGTGTTAGTAGTAGTTAGGAGTGATACTTCTATTAAGCTATTCGGCGGAAGACTTCCAAGCGAGTCGCTGAACGTTTTCTAAGCGCCTGAATGACGTCAAAGCCAGTGTTTCTAGCAAGGTTATAACGTTGAGACTTTTTCAAGCTAGCTTCCTTGTTAGCAAAGATGGCAGCCTCCACGAATGACATGTTGTTACTTTAAATGTTAAAGATATGGAAATACTTTTGGATGATTAAAAAAAAAAAAAAAAACGATAAGCATAGGAAATAATGTTTTCATTTTAAAAATATTTATTTTTTAATTTTTCTAGGACCTTGTTTTCTAAACACAATGATGGCTAAGAATCTCAAGCCAATGAAAAACAGCTTCGTTTTCAAAATTTTCGGCACATTTGAACACTTATAATTTTAATTAATTATAGATGAATTCAAAATTTTTATTACAAATAAACCGTAGGGCCTATGTGCTTCCTTGCTGGGGTAATATAGGTCTATTATTAAATTCAGAAAACATTCCAATTGTAAGAGTTCTTCATCCTCTTCAGATTATGAATCTAAAAACTGCAAATAAATTGTAATTGCTGTAACTGCTGCTGCTTTACTGGACTCTGCCATTTTCTTTAGCCCACTAGTTCGTTTTCTCTTCGCACCCTAAATTATGACATATTCCTAGCATGTCCCACTTTTTCCCAGAGTTTGCCGAACGCGCCCGATAACTGATTACATACAACTAGCAGTTAAAGGCGCTCATTCATTTCAGAGGACCCATTCTCCCAGCCCTAAAAACTTTAAAGAAATTAAAACTTTGCGTATTTAAAAATTTATTTATCACTTCTATTTTAATTCAACAAATAAAACAAATGTATTAGAAT
Source organism: Androctonus mauritanicus (assembly GCA_011317285.2). Taxonomy (NCBI): domain Eukaryota; kingdom Metazoa; phylum Arthropoda; class Arachnida; order Scorpiones; family Buthidae; genus Androctonus; species Androctonus mauritanicus. The sequence continues at coordinate 13,591 of WUQG02417283.1, read as the reverse complement.
AAAATTTCTATTTTGAAAATCCAAGTTAGAAAAAAAACAACAGATTGATTACAAACTCATAAGTTACAGGAAATTCTGGCTGATCAAAAAAAAGTTAATGTGAAATTTGTCATTGTTTGGAGCGCGCAATATTTTCATAGTTCAGATTGATATGATGAAGTGGCCAATGACAATCATCCAAATGATCATTTGCAATTTGGTTTCTCGATTTTTTATGAAAGAGCGGAATCTGACAAATATGTTGATCTGAAACACGACAGAATCTTTTGCCTAATATCAGTTAATATTGGAAACTTTTCATGTGTATATTTCCAGACATAGATATGATGCTTCCAATGATAAATTATTGATTTGACAATTTTAACGAAAAATAAACAATAGTAATACATTTAAAGAAATAAAAAAAATAATACAAAAAATTATAAATTATGTTTTTAATTTTAACGAGGAATAAACGAAATCCATCAAAAATCGCTCGTAATCGACGGGTTGAACTAATGCGTGAGATTGAACTGAACTGATAGTAATATAAACACGCTAGAACGCATTCAAACATGTTCTAGCACGAAACGGATCGATGAAACACTTTCGATATTATCCTCAAACGCTTGCTGCATGAACCGATACACTCTGTTATATATGAATATTTGCAATAAAAATAAGTAATAAAAGATTTTTCGAAACCGAAACACTTCGAGCCCGATTATATGAATTAACCATAAAAAAAAGTCAACAAATTTAATCAAATGATCTTATTAGGCAGTTTTCATTTATTATTCTAATCAATTCCAATTTGTAGTGAGTGAAATAAATGTTAGATCACTTTTTACAGTATTATATAGGCCTATCCATAAGGAACACTAAACCAATCTAAACAAGTTTCATTAACCATTCCTTATAACCGATAAGAACAGGCTTAAATAGTTAGATTAAGGAATGATTAACCAGAGCTGAATACTATCTATAAAGTGTATTAAATAATTGGAAAGGCATTCACTAACCATATTTTTACTTCTGCTTGTTGATTCTATGAAATAATAGGTTTTTGAATATTTTCATCATTTATTATGCAATTATAAAGCTGATTGCTCTAAGTTTTAAACTCCATTTATCCTGAGATTATTATCCTAATAGAATATTTTTTTCCCTTAGATATACTGTATGATGAAATAAATTCCAAGCAAGATATGAACTATCACCAATTTTGTGTCTACATTCATAAAGAATGAAAAAATTATAAAAGAATATTAAAATATTGTGAAGTAGTCTTCTGCATATTTCTATTGTCTAGCAAGATAAACTAGAAAGAATTTTTAGTTGGTTGAATGAATAAATTTACTAATCACAAAATAGAAAAATATACAAATATTAAGAAACATTTGAATATGTACTTTGAGAGATGATAAACAACAATATAAGAGTGAAACTGTCAATATTCCATTAATATTTTTTTTAAATATTTATTTTTGAAAAAGAGAATAATGAAATTAATGATGATTTTCATAGTAATACTCTAGATTTTAGACTTTCAAATTCACTGCTAACTGGTAAAAAAAAATCATGAAGATAATGTTCTAATATATGAATTTTTGGAAAATGAAAATAATTGGACAAAGTTTTATGAAACTATGAAAACAAATTTGATTTCAAACAAAAATTGTTGCTGCAGAAACAATATATACAGTATATCATATTGACTTATGAAAATAATAACACAATGAAAAGTAAAAAATGAAAATTAAGTGTGGAATTGGGGATATCAGAATGGCAAAATAAAAATTTATACACTACAGAAAAAATAGCTAACATATCTCAAACAGATCTAGATTAATATCAAGAGTACATTTACAAATGTTAATATTGATGTTTTATGATAAACATTAGGAAGATGGTTGCTGTTATGAGCACAAAAAACTGAATTCCATAATACAGGTGATATAAAGTTTTGGAGCTTTCTCTCTCATCAATGCAACACCAACATCAGTCCAGAGAGATGTGAATTCAAGTTGTAATCATATTGTAATATTGCAACAACCATAATTTGTTACAAACAATATTATAATATATAAATAGTGAAGTTATTGTACATCACAATAAGAACTATAATATGGCATAAATGGTACCTATGCATCTTAATATATTTATATTGAATCTTTTCTTGTAAGCAATACATAGAGCATATGTATTTGCAAAATTTGCCTGCATATATTATTTGTAATAATTTATGCAGGCAATTTGACTTATGTAAAACTAATTATTGTAAATCAGGAAACTCCTGTATAATTAACAAAAAACTTTTATATAAAATAAATTTTAAGAACAAAAAAATCATTAACATTTTTTTAAAATGTAATTTGATATTCTCAGATTAAACATTCAAAATACAAATTTGAATTATAAAAATATTTTACTTTTGTATATATGCATTTACATAATTTGATGAAATTAAATACACATTTTCTTAAACAGAATCAAATATCATCAATAATAATAATAATAATAATTCTACAAGGGTAACACAAATTGCACAAAAGATATTTTGTACTACTTTTTGTAATGTATATACATTAAATACTTTAACAGTTTGTCTAGCAATTTCACCTGGAAACATACTATAACTATATATTTCACAGTTCCATTAGCATAGTGAGTTATGCAAAAAATTGTCATCTGTATTATTCCATCCACTTTATCAAACAGAACAGAAAATAAAAACAGGAAGACAAACATTTCTGAAAATGTCTTGCATTAAGATTTTTAATCAACTTATCATTGCCATTATTTTTTTCAATTATATTTTTCTGATAAAAAGATTTACTTTACTAATTTTAATAATTACATACAGGAGCTTCCTGACTTGCATAGATTTGATTTTAAAAAATTTTGTTTTATAAAAAGCTGTAATTTAATATATAGTGCAGTACTGCAATTTTGCATTGTAATAGTTAACATTACATGTTGGTATTATCCACAGTTAATCATCATCATAATTTTTTAGGAAGGACTAATATGATGTACATATTACAATAAAGTTATTATATATATATCTCCTTTGTGAGCTACTATGTAGCTATGTTTTTAATTTTGCTATAATAATTACATAAGAATTTATATAGGTAAATTCAATTTACATAACATTTACAGAAATGCAAGTCTTACATAGGTTGGGGAAGCTCCTATAAACACATAAATAATGCATATATTAATTAAGCATATAATAACTATTGATAAATATACAAAACAAAGATAATTTTTTCAATAAAACTGTATTTGCATACTTGAATGATTAATAGAAAAAATTTTACAACTCTCAGTTCCTCAGATACCTTTTGCAAAAAGATTAAATTTATATTAAAAAACTTTAATATATATATATTAATGTGTATTTTTATATCAATAACTAATCAGATATTTATCATCAGCTGATTATTAAAGCACATGACAGATTATGAAAATTTAGTTATATTTCATTTTAATTAAAAATATATTTTACAAACATCAAATCATTACTTATGTGAATAATAATGATGACAGATTTTTGAAAACTATGTAAAATTATATAATTCAAATGCTTTTCACTTATCATATGTTATACTTACAAATCTTGAATTTTGAATAAGGCAATTAGATATTATATCAGTTAGATGGTGAATAAGGAAAAATATTTTTATTTATATTTTAAATAACTTGCTATACAACAAATCACAGCTTATAATCATTGAACAAAATGTAATACTATCATTGAAGTCTTATAAAGATTGCCTACATATTTTGCATAAAAATAAGCACCAAATAAACACTATATAAACAATAAAATTTACTAATATCATTTTTGATTTTAAAGGAAAAAATATTCTAAAAATTGTCTTGCACACTTTATGTAACATTTATCAATAACATTTTTCTTCTTTTTTGCAATTTCTTTCTTATTAAAAGTTTGCATTACATCTTATCTTAATTGAAATTTATAATCAATTTTCTTTTATGATTGTGTCAAGTAGTATATAATACAATTATAAAACATAGCAATCTATATTATTTAACAAAGTTTTATTATTAAATACTAGCTCTAAAGATATTAAATCAGTTTTATATCATAATTGATAAATTACGATACTGAGAAAATTGTGAAAATGAAATATTGAAACATTTTATCATCATAAATAAAAATATGAAGCAGCAATCATTTAGCAGCTGTAACCACTTACATAAAATGAAATATAACATCAAATTATATAATGTTTTAAACAAAAAAGCAAGTTTCTTGAAAAATGGAATTTTATATTTATCTAGCAGTTGAAAAAAAGATTCAAATGCACATAGAAATTATATTAATGATTAAATAATTCATTAAATTTTTTATAAAATGCCTAAATGCATGTAGAGACAAATTATTTTTATAAATATTTAATAGATAAATTATAAAATTTCTATTACAGTATAGATTTTAAATTTTATCTTTGCATTTTATATAATGCTTTATCATTGTATACTATGCACAAAAACTATTTCCATCTAATTCATTGTTTTGTTCATAAAAATCATATTAATACTGTAACAAACTTTATGAATAACCTTAACAAAGGAAAACTTACTTTAATTATTAAATTTTAATGAATGTTAAGCAAATCATTCTTTACAAAATCTTATTTCTAAAAATTTTGTATTTAAGTTATTAATAATAAATCTGAAAAACACTTCAATTTCATTTCAAGTAATCTTTAATGTAAATTATTAAAATATTCTTAAGATATTCTACAAAAGTTTAGAAGACAACTGTCTTTGAAGTTTGCATATTCATTCACTTCATACATCTGAAGACAAAATTAAGATCTAGCAGTGGTTTTAATTTCCATTTTAATATAATTATTCATTGCTAATTTTTAATTTTATGGCACATTATTATTTGAGTTTTTAAAAATATCATTTTCAAATGTTAGTCATAAAATATTTTACTTGAAACTTTTTTAAAATCAAAATTTTTATCAGTAATTAATGCATTCATATAATATATGGAATTATTTCATCATCTCAAGTTAATGTTTTGAATATATTTTAGACTGTTCTTCTTGGGACTTAAGATATAGTTTTCATGATGAATAAAATCCATCCTATTCATCATAAGTTTTATGCCATATTGTATTGACAAATACAGCCATTTATATATAGTCAAAAATGAAATTTTAATTATTGGAAATTTATATTTGTTCTTTTAATTCGACACTCAAATATTTTTAGAATTCTACAATAAATTTATGTTGAAAATGCTTTAAAAATTTAAAACATGGGTAAAAATTCTTTATAATTCATTTGAATATGTAAGAATTCTTCTTAATCTTTAGTTACTGAAGGATATGCTTAACATCTAAAGTTTGAATTTTAAAACAAATAATTATAACAAAAATTAATTTTTGTTTGGAATATTTTCATATTTCCAAGTATAAAATCAAAAATCCTCAATTTTTGTAAATAATTTATGGGAAAAGTAATTAGACCACTAAGTTTACAGAACACAGTTTGAGAAAAGCCAATATGATTAAATATGGTGGTTTCAAACTAAGCTTTAAAAGTTAATGCAAAAATTTATTACTAGTTTTAATAACAAAATGATTTAACAAGAATATTTTTAAATATCAAAGTAATTCTTGCAGTTAAAAAAAAATAATAAATATCACATAATTTAAGCTAGTGGAAAAATTAGATATATAGTATTATCCTTTAAGGATTTAATTTGCTACAAATATATAAGTATCATTTTTTATTGAAGAATAGAAATTCCTTGAGCTTTGTGTTTGAATATTCAACTCTGTTTTGAACTGATTTTTTTTTAAATATTGAATAATTTAAATGAAATTATTGGTATATTGGAAAACTATTTTTAGGAAAATTTTATATATATATAATTTTTTAGGTACATTTTATAATGATATAATTAAAAACTTACTTATCTACAACTGAACATTTCAGATATACTATATAAATTTAAGAAACTGTATATCCTATTTCTTGTTTAGACATTTGAAAATTAATATTAGATATTTATGTAATTTGCTATGGAGCACAAATGGCAGAATATAAATTTTGCATTGAAATATTAATTTGTTTAATAAAATAAACTTTGTTAGATGTATACTTCATAGTAATATTACTGCAACTTAATATTTGAATGTTACAAAATTTTTCCTATATATGAGCAAATATTCCAACCTACTATATAATTTATTATATTCCTATAATCACATTTCTATGAAATGCTTCTATAAATATTACAAAAAAAATCAAATTTCAATATATTTAATGAGTATGTATCTAAACAAATATTTTAATATACTATAAATTTACTATAAAATATTGTATCAAGGAATGGGAATGATAAAAGATACATTTTTGTTCTACATTAGTAAATCATACAAATAATTCATGACAGAAATAAAAATTAAAGATAATCTATTCAACTTAACTACAGTATACAACTCCATCCTTACCAAATATTAGCAGTTTATAATAGACGATTAAAGTTAAATATATAGAATATAGGATATATATTTAAATACTTTGATTTAATATTTATACAAAATTCTGGATATTTTGTAAATGAAGATATTTTATTTTACAACTATGAGATTAAATATATTTAGATTTTAAAAAATATAATAATTATTATATTTATGAATAAAAAAATTTGAATTTTATAAGAATTTATATGTAACAGAAAAATTAAACATTCATCCCGTACAGTTCAAATAATGTAATAATTAAATCTTTTTAAAAAGCAACTTTTAAACAATCTTATAAAAAAAATTTAACAAATTCAAGTATTCCAATAATTTTTAATATAAATAAATTTCTACATGCTTTTATGGCATTTTTGATAATTGAATTTTTGAAAATATATTCTACTGAAAATTTACTGCTGATATGAAATATCCATATACTACATAAATTATTGACTAATGAATATTATAAACTTTTTGGGAAAAAGATAAAAGTGCTATCATTTTATAATTTTAAAATCCAAAGATACAATTATTCATTTTTAATTTATTAATAATAAAAATACCAAACAAGTCATAATAACTTTATAAAAATTATTTGATTTTCATGTATATTTAACGTATATATATATATAGCTATATTTTAGAGAAGCAAATGAATAAAATAGATTACAGGTTATATTTACTAAATAATGCAAATGTTTTAAGAAAATATCAAACTCATTCTTCTTTTTTTAAAATGTCTTTATCACATGATTTATTTAATCTTCTTTCATTTATTTCTTTCCTAAGTTGGGCTTGCTTTATTTTTACCATTAGATTTCCAGATGTCCATAACCATTGGCCCTAAAAAAGTTAATACACTGAATTAAAATTTCTTTTCTTGTCAACAGAAAATATTGTAAAAATACTATTAATATTTAATAAGATAATAAAAATAATATGAAATTGAAATTGATATAGTTTATATTTTAAAAATAAAATATACTCAAGAAAACAAAACACACCACCATTACCTGTATTATAGTACATTACCTGTATTCTACAGTATAATAGTGATATGAAAAATAAGAATAAATTTGTACACTGCACAGACAATACTACAGAAAATTAAGAATTTAAATTGAAGGCTCAGGCCTCATACACCAAACTGCCAGACATTGCTTCAAGTAATCATTATTTCTAAGCCATCAGAATTTTTTAAAGGGTAAAAATTTCAATCAATAGTAAACAGAGACCAGGTTCGAGAAACAAAATAAAAAAACAAAAAACAAGCTTCAAAGCCGAACTGAAAACTTTTTATTTAAAGTACTTTCGGGTTAATTACTGATGATGGGTTTTAGCCCGTAAGCACTTTAAATAAACTTTAAATTTTGGTTTGGCTTTGAAGTTTGTTTTTTGTGTTTTTATTTCAATCAATCATTGCCTCAAAAATTCATACATATTTTTGAGGCATTTTGAAACAAAGTAAATAAAACAGTTATTTTTATTAATCAATAATTTATTGGCAATATGGACATGTATTGTCAATGAAGGAATATAGATATCAATTAATAAAATTTTATTTTTGTTTTAAAAATTCCTCAAAAACACACATGAACTTATGGACTGACCTAATACTTTGATCATCCAGTGTCAGTTTACTAATTACATATCTTTGTATAAATAGTTATAAAAAGAAACTGAATTTTTTTAATCAACTAAATTTTTGTATCAATTGCTGTAAAGCATAAATACAAATCAGGTTAAACTCTTAAAAATGTTGCTTATTTTCACTTATTGTTAATTTAATTTTAATATGTTATTTGATCATTCATTTATTTTCTTGTTGAATATTTTTAATTTGTTAATTCTCCAAATACAGCAGACACCCAATTAAAATCAGTTATCCATGAAATTAATTTCCGTGGATAGCCGATTCCTTAAATAATCCATAAAATACTAAAAAAATAAAATCAGAATTATGGACAATGTGCATTTAACATTAAAAATAAATTGCCTACATAAATTTATTCAAAATGTCCTATTATTTATCAAAAAAGAAAATAAGAAATTTGTTTATTTTTGACAAGAAATTATTCAAATATAATTTTAATTTGATTCTAATTCTGATTGCTAATTAAGATATAATAAAGAAATGAATCAGCAGCATTTAAAAAAACTTTCAGATATGGCATCTATGATAAAATATCAATAATCAATCATAACTTTCAGATTATCTCAGTTAATCCACAACCATGGATAACTGGATATCTACCGCATTATTGTTGAACATTTAAGATTATGAAATGGATAATGATCCTACACAAATTTCATGATGCAGAAGTACACAGCATCTAAACAATTAAGTCTGATGGAATATATTGATTATTTTAAAAGAAATTTTTTCAATTATCTACTAAACAGAATAATAATAAATTTTTGTTAATCTAAAAAACATATATGAATCTAAAATTGAGTACAGTTCTCCATTTAATATGGAAAAAAGAATTTTATAGCTATTCAAAAATTAAAATACCCAAGAGAAAAATTACAATAAACTTACAATGTCAAACTGAACTACCTTTGCTTCACTGATGAAAATTAATAACAAATACAAGCACAATACGCAAAGTAACCAAAATTTAAATTTTGGTTACTTTGCTTATTGTGCTTGTGTTTTTTAATAAAAACTTAATGATTGAGATCACCCTCTAACATAGTTCTGAGAAAAATATAAAAGCAAAACTTTATTCTAACAGTTTATATCACTAAACTGATGCAAGAGATAATGTTGTCCTAACAAATAATAGTGAAGATTCAATTTGATCTAATTGACGAAATTATAAAGGAACCAAATTTTCAAGACAATTTGCAAAGAATGGATAGTCTCCATGCATCTATCCATTGACAATTTAAACTTTGTTTTTGTGTGTTTGTCAGTATTTTTGCCTTCTGTCCCATTTTATTTAGTGAAGATGGTAAACAAAATAAAGGAAAAAGAAATACTCTCCCATAGTCTATGGATCTTGCATTAACTTATCCTTATATTTCCTGTTAAAGTTAGAATTAAATTTTTCATCATCATCATCATTATTATTATATTGTTAATTTTCATAATTCTTCTTTCTATACTGGGCCCATTGCTTATCCATACACATTTATAATCTATTAGCCATTATCCCAACATGTGCATATCTAAATTAGAAGTTATTATGTTGGAATAACATGGCTTAAAATTCTCTTGGTATCAGAACCCAATGTTTACAAAATTGATGAACATACATGTCATTTTCAATTTCCACTGATCCCACATCTCAGTGTCAGAAAACAGATTCAAGAGATTGATGTGGTGAAATATTTGTGGACTATGCATAAATACACTGTAGGGTATCACAAACTTTTCAATATGACCTTCCTAAAATAAACTCTGCAATTCCTAGGAATAAAATTAATAAAAATAAGTGAGATTTAACTGAACCAGCTCTAAATTAAAGAAAATCACAATCCAGTTTGAGAAGTTATGCTATACTATATAAAAATCTATTATTTAACAGATCAATAGTTAATTATGGCTATTATGATCAATAGCAAGAAGTGATGCTGGAAATATCAATTACTTCATAGAGTACAACTTAGTTAATAAACTGATGGCTTAAATGTGCTAATCATTGATCTCTAGCTAAGGTCAGTTCATTCTCATTCTTGAAGATGAGAATGAATCAACCTTAATTAGACAGAAAATTATTATTATACTATATAGACTAATTATTTACCCAAGTACACTATTAAATTTGACAATATCAAGATAATATTAAAAATTATATAATTTAGAAAATTAAAAAAGTTACTTACTATCATTATCAGACAATTTAAAAGCAATGGAATAGAGAAAACAATTGATATGAATAGACCACTGCTATCAAAATATTGATGTCTAGCAAAGTACCTATTAAAAATTATAAAAATATAGTAAAAATTACATACTTAAAAAGTCAAATAATTAATTTTAAATTTTAAAAATAAAATTTTGTAGTTGAAATGTTATTAAAAGATGTCATGAAATACAGTTAATCTCCCTACAACACAGTACTTATAGTTTCTCTCTAAAATGGTTAAAGAATTTTGATAAACTACATATAACACTGTATTTTTTAGTTTTTATGTGGGAAAAACCATTACTATATTAGATGTAATTTTTTAAACATTGTCATTCTTTGTGAATCCTCATTGTTGACTTGGTAGCTACTATGCAAAAAATTCTTAAGAAAACCCATATTATATGACCCCATTTTGACTAAAAGAATCACAAAGTTCAAAAAAGAGCTTCAGAAATGCTTAGCTTTTTACCATGTACTTTACAAAAATTTATCATGCAAAAGCAAATAAACCTAGATTACAGATTTTTTTAAAGATATATGAAATTTGGATGCTGCAAAAATGTTCAGAAGTTGAAGATATTCTGAACAGAGAAATGTTCTCATTTGATAGTGCTTAGTAATAATGAAGAGAAAAAAAATTAAATGAACCTGAATTATCTGACATACATACACATCATAGTTTATAAGATATTTGTTTAGTTATTACTAATTTTTAATGAATATTAAATTTCAAACATTTTATAAAAATAAAATATATTTTTGTTAGCATTAGGAACATAACATTCCTTTTTGTATTTGTTCATAATTCAGTATAATTACAGTTATGTATTACATAAAATTTTATAGGAACTATCACATTATATGAAGATTATCTATTATATAAACAAAAAATTATTATTTATAGACCTTAATATTTTAGATATTTTTAATAAATAAAATAATGTTCCTTCTTAAATGTAAGAGAAATATAATTTTTAATTATTATGAAAGAAAATAAGGAAATAAATTTTGAAATTTCATTTTCCTTATAAGAAAATATTACTAAACTAATATTTTTCAAAATTAAATTATTTATTAAATACATGTAAATTAATTATTTTAACATTTCTTAAATCAACAAATTTCATGTTTTGTAAAGATATGTACATTAATGTATTGGATCATGAAACTTACTTCCAATTCTTTGCAGCAATTTCATTTAGTGTTTCAGAGAAATATACTAGCAGCACTATAAAACAAATATATTACCATCATCATTGTTAAATTATACATCACAATAAAATATTTAAAAGTTTTAATCTATAATATAGGATAAATTTCAAAATATTAAAGATTTAACTTTTTCCCCTTATTCTATAATGCTTTTAAACAGAATGGAATAAAAATATTAAATATATCTAATATTAAAGTATAAAAAGAATTTTTAAATAAAAAAATCATTTAAACAACAAATATTCATTATTTTTAAAAATTATCCTAAATAATGCAAATTATTTAGAATTAATTCCAAATAATCCTCATTATTTTCCAAAAATTATTAGTTACTGTTAGGATTGAAAATGAATTTTTATTAAATACATTGAGAAGTTATTGTGTCAAAAAAAAGTTCACTTATAAGCATTAAATGAAATAATAAATTCTTAATTTTTATTTAAACAAATTTATTTTAGATGCATTTAATAAATTCTTCTAAAATATATTTAATAAATTTTTGTTCTCAGTCAGTGCATGAAAATTTGGCAAACCATGCAGTTATTGGTTTCTTGGCTCTTTTTTAATTTAACTGAAAAGATTTATTTATGATTCCTGAGAAATTAACCACAAACTAGCATTACAGGAAAGAAATTTAGAAAATTAAATCTTGTTACAAAGCTACCTATCAAATAAACTACAGAATGATGAAAACTTAATGGACCTAAAATGCTGCCTCCATTCTTCAATTGAATTCTATAAGCCCTGCTTCTTCAAAAAGCAGGATTTAACATCTTAGTTAAAGATTATATTAGCAAATCATATTACAAGAATTTAATACCGGTAATTATTTTATAAAGTTCAGCTTTACTAAGTAGCAAAAAATTATGAAGATAAAAAAAAATGATTCTCAAACATCAACAAAATATAAGTAAGTGGCTAGTGTGTGTATTAGAAGTATTTTGAACATTAAAACAAACAGCTTTAAATGTTGATAACAATCAAAATGTTGGTCCACATTAGTAAATCAATGTCATGCTTTTTGGTCTTCAAAGTGTTAAGGAGTTAACAAGATTTTTGATAAAATTATAATGTCCAAAATGTTGAGAAATATTGTCTTTTGGTTCAATTTATCATAATTAATCAGGAAACTGGGATTATAATAAATATTTTATAAACCAGAAAAAAATTGTAATTTTCAACTGTAGGAAAATACCACCAATTGTATTTGGTTTTAAATGATATACACAACATCTATGCTTGATTCTTATTATATTACATATTAATATAATAAGAAATCATCCAGTCAATCTGCTAACCAATAAAAAACAGTGTATAGTATATTATATTAATATGTTTCCAGCTTATTTTTAATGCAATCTATTACTGCACAATAACAGTTCTCAATTAAGATAGTCAAAACAAATAATTCAACATGATTACTGATGTTATCTAGAAATGTAATGCTAACTAAAATGGTATGCAGTCAACTAAAATGAAGAGAACAGGGTTGGCCAAAAACTTCATGTCACAACAAGCCATATAGAAGAATCTCAAATACTTGAGAGATGCAATCAGTTTCTTTCTGAATCAATGAGAGCTGCATCAGTTTTTTTGGGTAATCTTAATGGTTTCAAAAATTGTTTATTATAAAAATTATTTGGCAGGTAGTTTGTTAACTATTCTGGTAATTACCGCAGCTTCAAAAAGTCGTTTACTTTTCTCCAGAAAATAATTTAAAGATGGTTACTAATTCCTTTCCCGATTTCCTCTATCTATAGGGTTAAATAAATAAACTTTTAAGCAATTATCTACTTAAATAATTAATCCTGGACATATGTGTTTACCGAACTGTAACTGCACCTTTTTATTCATTTAAATTATCTTAATCGTCTTTCATTAATTGATAACTGTTAAATATCCCCTTGGTCTGATTGGCCAATTCGAATTTAAAATCGGCAAATGGCCACGACGTTATTAAATCGATTCGTAATCTAATTAAGGGTAATGAGATTCAAAAATTCCGTGTTCTGATCTGGTTATCTT
>WUQG02417272.1:0-15556 GCA_011317285.2 Androctonus mauritanicus | reverse complement strand
ACCGTACACTTCACAAATTTTTCGGCATGTTTTTGCAGCGTTTTTACCTTTTTTATAGTAAAAAAGCATCACACAGCATATTTCTTCAGATATTTCACTCATTTTCAAATCAATATAACTTTTTACATGAGCAACGAATTAGAAAACTAACTTCAAAAAAATGTAAGCTAAAATGTCACCTTTTAAGCATGTGTTTGTTTGAGACAATTGGATGAGTGTTGCCAGATATATAGGCATCAACACCATCTAGTAGCAAAAAACCACGGAGACTTTTTATATGACCCTATAATATTTATTAAACCTTTCTAATTAATCATACCATCATTAAAACAAATATATATTTAATATAAGATCATGAAAAATGGAGTAGCAAAATATATGTATTGTTATTTTACATTCCAAGACGTATGATGAAAAGATCAGTAGAATACTTATATACCTTATTTAGCCATTAAAATATAAAAAATTATTACAAAGAAATATATTTTTTTAATATAGAGAATGATCTTTTGTTTGATTATACATAATTGAAATAAAAATTTAATTTGTACTGTAAAAAGGAAAATTTAATGCATTATTTACATTTTAATATATTTTGAAAAAAAAACTGTAATTAAACTGTCATTGTTTTGTTTATTAAAAAAATGCAATTATCTATAGAACTTATATAAAACTGTAATCATGTAGTGATTATTTTATAATTTCATGTTATGAATGATTTATAGTAGTATAATGTGATACAGAGAATTACCTAACATAAATCATAAATCAAAAACAAAGAAATGCCAATTTACCTAATTTCTGATCTATTATATTTATTAAATACAATTTGTTGATAGACTTGCTTGTAATAAATCCGGTAGGGAACAATATAATGGAACTCAATGATACTGACAATATTGTGAACACAATGAACTTATTTCATATAGCAAATAGATATATTATTTCATGCCATAAAGTAAAATAAAGCCAGGAAAGCAGCATGAAGAGATCATAACTCCTCTAATATTCTATATAAAATATAGTATTAAAAATATTATTCATTGTTAGTTATTGTTGTAAGAAAAGTCTAAAGAAACCTAGAAAAATTGAGGAAAAATCCAATAAACCAAATATTTCAGATTAAACAACCATTAATAAATTTATAATAATTCTATTAATCTGATAATGTAAATTTGAGTTTTTTTAGAAAAGTTAATTCACTAACTGTTTATATTGGATATTAATATAAAATTTTATATAAAAATCTCATTCAGGAAATATTATTATGCTATCCATAATGATTTATTATTATAAAATTCATTATTAAATAAAATATTTAATCTAAAATTTCAAATTACAGTTTATTTCTTAAAATTTAGTAATGAATAAAATTTTAGATTAAATGTAAATTTTAAATTATTATAAATCAATAATTCTTATGTTATATTAGATATCATTCATGACAATTAAATTTTTTTAAATAATTATTGTATAGTAAGAAAATATGTAAAATTATTCAAAATATTCAGAGTAAAATTTTTAATGTTTAAATTTAATATCTGTCATGAATGTTTAAATTATTACTAAATATATAACATATATATCACTAATCTTATAACTAAACTATAATAATAAATAAATACACCCACACATACATACATTGATATGTGAAACTTTCATGTGCAAAGAAAGTACATTACTTATAATATATAAGACCTTAGTCATGCCAAATATACCCACATGTATTGAAGTTATGATAGTTCCCATTTTTGCAGCATGCATAATTTTGCAATATTTTAAAAGAGAATACCCAGTAAATAAATCTCCCAAGATATAAGTGCAATTAGAATCAATATGCAGTGTTGAATCCTGAATTTTATGTAGGTGATGGAAGTGATATATTGAACCAATAATTGCACCAACTAGTTCCATTTAAAATAATCTGATTCTACCTGTTTCAAAATGAATAAATTAGGATGTTTCAATTTCAATGAATTTGGCTGATTCAATTGGAATGAATTACGTTGTTTCAATCTGATAGAATAAGGCTGATTCAACTGGAATGAAATAGCCAATCGTTGGCGAATCACTTGCCTCCAAATATCTTTCTTCGAATTTTCCTAAGAATTATTTTAAAAAATGTAAAATGCGAACATTATTTTCTAAAAAGAAAAATTTAGACAAACTGTTGATACAATTTTTCCATCCACTTTAAAATAAATATAATAAATTTAAAATCCAATAAACTTTATTGAAGAAATGTTGAATACAAGAAAGAAAATAGTTTTGAAAATTTTATAATTTAAAAAATAATATTTAGCAAAAAAAAGTAATATCATTATATTTTAAAACAGAGAAATAATACATCAATATTTTAAATTACTCCACTAAAGGACTAAATTTCATAAACATTTATAATTTATTTTTATTGCAAAAATTATAAACAAATAATTTGATAATATTGTTTGTTACTAAAGATGTTTTGGATAATATTTTTTAAATGTGATTAATGTATAATATACACAAATTATATATTTAAAAATTTATCAAAAATATATATAATAATAATTGGAAATTTATTGCAGTTCAAGGAATTATATAATGTTTAACATATTTGCTAATTTTAAAATTGATTTAAATTAATCTTAAATTGTTCAACATATTAATAGTAGAGATGACTATATCTAACACAATGTGTTTTGGTATAATGGAAATTAACTATAATGTGAGTGATGAACAGATAAATACTATTTGTAAAATGTAAACTTCTTGCATACACATATTGGGTTTTAAGCAATCTTGTAAGTTTCATAACCCTTAGAGAAATACAAATTTATGCTAACAGAATCTATACTAAGAATGATCTCTTTTCTCAAATGCTTTATTGTTAATAAATACAGTATTTATTAAAAAAAAAATTTCTTAATTTTTATTTGTTTTTTTCCAATTTTTCTGTATTATATATGGAACAACACTGATAAAAATGTTTATAAAAAGCCATCTGATGATCAAATTATTGGAACTGAATATAAAAAAAAGGTCAATACTTTTAGAAAAGCTATAAGACAATTTGAATGTAATGAAAGGACACACTGTTCATGCAACAAGAATAAAGAGACTATATTATGCACCATTAGAAGTAATGTCAAAAATATTGAAGCAATTTTTATTAGTGAAATGAGGATAAGAATTAGCAAATCTGAGATCAGAACCAAAGGAAATTTAAATGGAATAGTTTCTAAATATGAATAGAAAATCAAATGAAAAGCAACCTGGGAAAGTTTCTCACCATAAATGAGAAATTCATAGCATTGAAAACTTTAAGAAAAAGATAAAAATCCTGAAGATTTAATACTAATATTGACTGGTTTGCTGATTTTAAAAATACTATGCATTCCATAACAAGTTATTTTCAAATTTTTTCAAAGTAAAGTGTTAAATACAGTGTATTATTTTATTTTTAAATATTAATTTAATATATATTTAAAATGTGCTATTCTTTGAATTAGATTAATTACCAAATTTATTTCAATTTTGAGTAATACTTTTTATAATCTGATCCTAACTCATTTTTTTTCCATAAGCTTTTTATTTTTCTTGAGCAATTTTCTACAACACAAACTCACAAGACTATGAATTTCACATTATAAAGCAAACTAATTGTATTAGAGAAAAACAAACAAAAAGTACTGTCCCTTTGATTCAGAGAAGAAAATTAGGAGAAAAAATTTGCATTTTTTTTACCTGACTTAATTTGGTAAAAAAATGTCAAACAAATATGTTTTCACAAAAAAGGGTAGGCATAAATTATTTAATTCAAAAGTTATAGGTTATGTAGATATCAGATAACAGAAATCATAAGGATAAACTGCATGAGAAAATGCACACAAAAACATATTAATCATTTAAATAGTATTTTATTCTTTATATTTCTTTATTTTTCTGATATTACATTATTATTTTTTAGTTAAATAATTTTCAAATTAAAAATAATTCTTTTTAAAATATATTCATCAAAAATTGGCAACAGCAAAATTTCTAATATGATAAATTCAAAAATGTGTATTAATATAAATTATAAAATAAAAATAGTTTGTGTATATGCATGCACATGTGCACATATGTATGTGTGCTGCCTTAACTCATCAATAAATAAAACTACAATCCTAAATACAGGTCAATTCCAGTTTAAGAGATTAATGAATTTTTTAAAAAATGCTCATAATTTGAATTCCCATACATAAATAGAAGATTGAATTACCATTAATTTAAATATAAAAAAACTTATGATGTGTTCTTGAACCAAAAAATGTCACTCATTTTTCATTGAAATATCCTGATATAACATCTAGTTATATAAATGACAACAAAATTACATCAATAATTAGTATTAGTTTTCATAATACAACCTAATAAAAGGAATTTTCTTAAACAAAGTCCATAATAATATATCAACTATGGCATAAAAGCAAGCACACCACATAGTAAAAACAGTCTTTTACAATCTGAAGGATACAATTCAATTCCCAGTCCCACAGTTCATGTTTCATCTTAAAGATCTGTTGGTCGAACCAATTACAGTTTGGGAAGTCTGTGATAGGACCAGAAATAGTTCCATAGTTTAATAATCTCTGATCGGAAATCAATGCAAAAATTAAAATGAATAAAAAAATGACCCCAATAAAAGTTGATAACTGCTATTGTTTAGTAATTTCAATGCAATATTCTTTGCACGAAAATAATCATAATAATAATTCACTCTGAACATTATCAAAAACCACTGATGTAATATAATATGTTTTTCTCTCTCTCATTTTATGTTACTTTCCATCCTACCACCATCGACCAGATAGCTGCAAAGTAAAGTACTCAATATCTTGGAAAATCTGGATCCCACAAACTCCAGAGTTTTAGGAGGGATTTGGAGTGGTTTGAAGAATCCCATCTTTCAATCTTCTGGTTCATCTCTTCATAAGTGTTGGTCAGCCTATGATAGGTTCTAAAACTGGCTTCTGCCAGATATAGTATAGCCCATATGATATGGTGACATAACTAAAATTAACCTAATCTAACACAATTCTAAGGATGGCCAGATTGGCTGCATGGAAATGCTTTGTCTTTCAATTCTGAAGGACCTTGGTTTAATTCTTTTATCTATGAAACAAGATCAGAAACAGTATTCCTAGCTTTTGCACAGGGAACTTACCAGATACAATTTTAAAGATGTCTTTATGATGTGCAGTTGATTGATTTATACAACTGCTTAAGTCCACATCCAAGGACTTTGTCTCTCAGTATTAAATTATATCACAAATATAAGTTCTAATGAATTGTGAATGGATATATTGTAATTTCAAAAACTGCATTATATTTGAGTGATATAAATATAAATAAATATTGGTTATAAATGCAGATCATTTGTAAGGATATGTATTTTATTATTTAATAAGCAGTTCCAGAAAGAATTAAAATTGCCCACTTTCTGAAGGCATTGTTTATTTTCATTTATTCAGCATTTGGAATCGATTGATTTTTTGTGTCTAATTTTAATATTGATTTAATTAGATAGGTGTCAAGATTACATTGCTGAGTTGATGATGTCATATCATTATTGTTACACCACCATGACATCATTAGTTTTTGGATTATGTCATCTATTGTTATCACAATATCACATTTCCAAAGTGGCATCATTCAATTCAGGTAAGCCATATGTTACTTCTATACTGCTAATACTTAATGCCATCTATTGGCAATAATATAAACTAAAATTGTAATAATAACGAAATTCTATCCTACAAGATTAAATGCCAATATTAAATTCATGCTTTTTCATTTATGTATAAATTTTATTGAAATATAACACAATTAAAAATCTTAATTGTTCTTTAATACAATAAATTTCCTAGGTAATCACTAATAATACTAAATTTAAAAATTAAATTTTTATTGTTTTCTATTAATACACAACCAAAAAATATGTATCAATGAACAGGGCAAAATTTAAATACAAAGTATTGTTAAATTATACACAATACATTTAAATTATAAAATAAAATTTAAGGGCAAATCAGTTTTATTTTTATGCTTAATATATTGTTTATAATGTAATAATTGTTTACATTTAATAACAATTCATTTTGCAATAATAATATTTCACAATTATCTTTCATCACTGGTTTTTAGATTTCACATAAAACTGCTTAATATATTACAATATATGATTTGTCTTAATTTTTAATATTATATTCATAGAGAGTGATTACAAATTCAAATTTTAATGAAAAATATTTATAATAATACTAAATCATACCATAATATGGTTTTGGCATGTATATTATACTTTGTTAATTAATATTTTATGGGAAACTATCATATTATGAACTATATAATAGATAACTCTTCAATGTATTACCATACAGAATTTGATACTTGATTTAATCTATATAATAAAAAAGCCTGACAAAAACAAGGAATTTTTAACTCACCCGCAAGAGATGATTTATGCTGTTTTCGATGGTATTTATTATTACTTACCTTACAACTGCAACTATGGAGACAAGACTAAACTTTAACTCCAAGAATTACATCAAATCTTGGAGCAATTTTTTATATTAAATGAGCTTTTATGTTATATGTTAACAGTCATCTTCATTTATCACAAAATCACAGTACTTAAAAATAAAATTATTTACTCACCTATTTCATAGTTCAGTCTGATAGATATTTTAAGACTTAACTTCATTGTTAGAATACAAAATGAAATTTAGAAGATATTGAAATAATGCCCCAAATTTATAAATGATGTATATTATATTTCTTGATATTAATTTTTTTTATATTTTTAATAGGTTGCAAAACAAGATATAAAAATTTAAATATTTATATGCATATGCTAAAATTTTCTTAATTACAAGCCATTTATTTAACTCTCCAAAAATAATAGAAATGAATATTAATTGGCTAAAATATAAAACATCAATATAAAATTTGGGACAAAATAGCTATTTATTATTTAAAAAATTTTATTTCATAATTATGTTAATGATTATGTTAGAATAATTCCCTAATTCAGTTGTTATATATTTAGAATATTCATTAATTCTTACTTACCATTTTTATCCAATAAAGGAATCTGAAGTAAAGACTAAAATAAAACAAGCTAGATATACTCATGTAGGAGGAGTAAAATTCACATTACATACTCACCAGGTCATACACTAACTCTAAACTTAAACAGCAATGATCGAGAGCATGGTTGCTGTTGCTTGCTGTTTTTTCTCAACTCAAGGTATATGCCTGGTGTTTGGGAAATGATAACAACCTCAGCTGAAACCACAAATACCCCTTTCCAAGTAACTTTTTAAATTACAGTAGGTTCCACTACTGTTATTATTAAAATGAAATAATGATATGCCACTTGTAAAATTCAAATGGGTAAAAAAGTTATTATTATAATATTAACATTAAAAAAAATTAGTTTTGTAATAAAAAACTTGTTTTCATTTATTTTTAAATTTATATAGGGCATAATATTTTTGATTTCCTAAAGACTAGAAAATTAAAATGAATATTTGACTTTATTATTTTCAATGAACAATCATTTAACATTTTTAACAAGTGGCATATCTTTTTAATAAGAAATTATCAGTTCTGCAAAAATTACCTTGTATGTATCTCTGAATTTGTCTATCTCTCTATGTATCAAACTTTTTTTTTCTTCTTCCAGATCCATTTCATCTAAATCCTGAAAGCAATATCAGAAAGAGGAAAATCAGAAAAATAAATAAAATATTTGCACATAAACACTTACTCAGGAAATATATGTAGAATTTAATTCCAATAGATTTACAATTATTAAACAAAGTTTCCTATCTATATAACAAGATTATTATTCTCTTAATTTAAAACTATATGGATGATAAATTTCATATCAAAAATAAAAATACTGTTTTCAAGAAATGTACTGTTAGTATAATAGTGGAAAAAATTATTATTGCATTACCGTTCCATAAGCAGCATATTCAGCTATCCAGCCATCAGATGTGGAAATACTGTAGTACTGACAACTTTCAACAATAGCGAGTAATGCAAATAACAAAAATATTTAATTCATCACAACTAAATACTAATTATAGTAATGAGTCAAATAGCCTATTGCTTCAAACAATATTGTAATAATGTGAAAAGTGGATCCAAATAAGCTAATTAGATGGTTTTACAGTCAGAAAAACAAAGAAATATGTCTCTAGTATTTACCTAGTTTAAGTTCTGATGCAATAATTTCTGTGTATTTCTAAATTCTGACAAACTTAGAGCAAGGCAATAATTTTTTTCACTACTGTATATCAAGATCTAATCAACAATCTTTAATATGAAACAAATAAGCCAAGTGTCTATTAAGAAATTAAGATTTTTATTATTTAGAAACAATTATTAGATTTACAAATTCAAAAAATAAAACAATACCATCAATCATATATTTCATTTTTAAACTGTTACAAATAACTTAATTTACTATTGTTAATTGCCTTATTTATTTTTTACATAAACTTTTTATTATATATCATTTATTTTTGAAAAGAAAGTTGCTTCTCCAAGAAGGACAGTCTAACAATACATTAACACATCACTGAATATTTCTTCATTTTTGATTAAACATAATCATAATTTTTAAGGACATTAAGTACACAAGAAACATCTATATATAGGCTTGTTCAGAAAGTAATTTTGTTTTTTCATGAAAATGAATGACAATTTTTTATATTTTATAAATACTTTATTCGATTATGTATTGACCATTTTGGTCCAACACATTTTGCCATCCTTCTGGTAGTAGCATGATTCCATGCTCATAGAACTTTTGATCTTTGCTTGCAAAAACTGAACCAAGTGATTTTTGACATCATCATTTGAACTGAATATTTTGCTGTTTAAAGAATTTTGTAAAGACTGGAAAAGTAATAATCAGAGGATGCTAGATTTGGTGAATATGGTGGGTGTATTAACACATCCCATCCAAGCTGCAATAGCTTCTGGCTAGTCATCAAATTTGTATGAGGTTGGGCATTATCATGGTGAAACACTACACCTTTTCTGTTAATCCATTTTGGCCTCTTCTGTTTGATAGGATCACTCAATTTGTCCAATTGGTGACAATACACTTGTGATTAATTGTGGAATTATCTGGTAGAGGTAAAAAACAAAATAATTCCTTTGAAATTCCACCAAACAGAGAGCATCACTTTTTTTTTATGAATATCTGCTTTCGAAGTGCTTTGAATTGGCTCATCACTTCTACTCCATGACCTCATGCATTCGATATTGTTGTAAATAATCCATTTTTCATTGCCAGTTATGATTCACTTCAGAAATGGATTATTTTCTTGACATTTGAGCAGCAAATCACAGATGTCAATGCAATGGAGCAAATCTCTTTCCTTGAGAATGCGTGGAACCCAAATATCAAGCTTTGAAACAAAACCAAATCATTTCATATGGTCATGAATAGTCAAATTTGACAAATTCAATCTCATAGCAACTTCTTGTGTTGTTATTCGGCAGTTTGCTTCAACCAATGCCTTCATTTTGTTTTCAGCTTCAACTGGTCTTCCAGACGTGGTGCATCCTTAATATTGAAATTGTCAGAATGAAATTTTGCAAACCAGTATCAAAACTGGTTTGCAAAATTAACACATTAACACATCATCTCCATACACTTCACATAAATTTTCTCTTGTTCAAACAGCATTCTTATCTTTTCAATAATAAAAAAGCAAAATATGCTGAAAATGCTCCTCTTTGTTTACCATTTTTGATATGACACCAAAAAGAAAACAATAAAACAATTGCACAGAATCAAAAAAGTTTTTTTATTAAATAAACCTTGAAATGTCAGCTATCAAAATTTATGACGACAATATGGCTTAGAATGAAATTGGCAGATTAAAAATACAACTAACATTACTTGTGAGAAAAAACAAAATTACTTTCTGAACAACTCTGTATTATATTTGAAGTTTGTTAAATGATGCAACTTCTAAAAAAATTCACATTGAAAAGATTCCTCACTTTCAGCATTTTGGCCCTAGAAAGCTGAAATTTTCCAGGAATGATTTTAAACAACATAATGAATATTTATATTCTAGATTTGATCAAAATCAGTTGAGTGATATAATCTATATAAATATTTCCATAAAAAAATCACCGCTATCTATATTTTTTTTGTTTTAACTAAGACAAATTTTTTTTAAAGATTTGAAATACTTAGATAGATCTAAATTCCAAAAATGGTCAAAAATAATTGAACAATATAATCTTTAAAAGTGTTTAAAAAGAAGAGATCACATATTTTGATTTGATTGTATTGAAATTTCAAGAATAAGTAATGTAACAACTTTATTTCAAATTTCATTGATACTAGTTGAAAAATGTGACCTATATAGGTATCTGTGAAGAATACAGAGAATGTTTTTCTGCCAGCTTTTGTTACTTTAAAACTTTTATAGTTCTTTTATTAATTGAATGTGAAGATTCAAATTTGACAATACAACTCTTATTGAATACTTTTTCATATATAAATATCATATTAATATTTGATCTAGAATGAAACTTGGACTGAATTGGATTTTGGTTAAAAGATTCTTATTATAAGAGACTGCCAGTAACTAATGTACTAGGCTAAGAGTCACTATTTTGTCTCTAAATATATGAAGCCATGATTTAATCACAATATAGCACAATAAAGAATTTGATGTTCTTTCATTTGCTAACATTTTTTAAAAAATATTATGCATTTGAAATATAATAATGATAGATGCTAATAAAATGAATTAATATCTAAAAATGATTATTTTGTCAGAAAACTTTTTAGATGGCAATAATGATCTTTCAGATTATTTAGTCATTTCAATTTATTTAAAAAAATTAACACTACAAATATTTTATTAATCTAACTGTAAGTGATATAAATATAAATAGGATTAATAAATTCTAATTTTATAAAAGTTATATATACATTTTTAGGATCTTTTTCTGCTGATTCTTGATTCATTTTCATCAAAACTTCTTGTACTTTTGTAATTTTACGTTGTTTTTCTGTAGGAGAAACAGCTTCTACAAAATAAATTAAATAATAACGTATAACCTTAACAAATTAACAGAAAATAAAGCACACAGATGGAATCATTAGAAAAATAATTGAAAATGTTTTACCTTTTGTTTCAACTGGCCTTGACAATTCTAAAGAATGTTCTTGAATAATTTCATTAATTGCATTTTTAATTTCTTCATCTTCATTTTTTGTAGTTTCATCTACATCATCACTTTTATTAGCTTCTTTCTTTTTATCTTTTTCTTCCTCTTTTTTCTCTTCACTTTCATCTTTTTGATTTGCCCATTTTGTTGCTTTATATTCATCTAATTTTTCTTTTGTTTTTGCATCAACTTTAACCTAAAATGATACCATATATATATAATTCATTAAACACATTTGGAATATATAATCAATAAAATATATTATCTTATAAAATTTAAAGTGGCTTATTTTTTGCAATTATGAAGATGACAAATATTCATTTCATATTATATATACATATTTTTCATCTATCAAGCATATGAACTTTTAATTGACAAGCAAGCTAGGTTTGGTACTTTAGTTTCAAACATTACAAAATACTCTGTTCTATTAGCAAATTTTTTTAAAAATGTTATTTTTGTAACTGTTTATATTTCTGTATTTTTTATGCTGAAGATGGTCATATTACAATTGAAAATGTTTTATTGAATAAATCTTAATTTTTAATATATTGTTATATTACAGTCAATGCATATATCAATGCTAAATCACACCACAAGTTATTATGAGTTATTTTCTTTCAATTGAATGCTCCTTGTATGTACTTCATATAATAAATACAAGTAGTTCTCAGTTCAAGTTCCAGGTTTGCAAGTTTTGCTAAATATGAAGTATTAAAAAAAAGAACTGAACATTTGAGCATTAATTGCAAAAAAATAAATGCTGAATTGTTCACAAAAAGCCATTTCAAACCTTAAACATAACTAAACAACACAGAATAACTTGGATGTATTCTATCATTTACTACTAAATAAGAAAAATCAAAATGGCAACATGAGAATTAGCAGCAGCACATCCTCTAGCTACTAAGATTTACTAACACAAAGTAAATAACTTTTAATCCAGGATTGTGCTTAAGGCAATAATTCATCTGTATAAAAATTCTTTAACATTTGTACAACATGAATAATTTCATTACAATAATTTTCTTGATTTTAAAGGCCAAATTTTCATTTCTTTAGATAAATAAATCATTGTTTCATCATAAACTTTTATTATGATCACATTTCATTGTTGAGAAGGAAACCCATTTTTAACATTATGTTTATAGGAAACTGATTTTTTGTTTACAAGTTTTTACTTTATGAGATCATTACAAGAAAAAATTAACTCATAAAATCAAGAACTACCTATAGTTAAACTGCTTTTATAATATGAGTTATAAGATATTATATAAAGATAAGGTTTTAATCAAAATATGAAGAAAAATAATTTACAAAATATGAGTAATGTAATTTCTTAATTGGTTTTTCTAAAAATCAGAACAGATGTCTTACTTTTGCACAAAAAAATATATTTAAAATAATATTAAGCAATGTATGAAAAAGCTTACCACTAGCTTCTTATCACCAATTTGCCAATCATGAAGCAAGCGAATAGCTCTCAGTCCCGATTCTGGATCACCATATTCACAGAAACCAAATGCTAATAAAAATAAACATTTATTAATAAATTAAATATTTTATAAAATAATAAATATGCAGCAACTTTATTATAATTATATATCAAAATCCTCCTATTTAAATATAATATAATAATAAAAGTTAAAATTTAATAAATCTCATGAAATCTTTCAAAATCAAAACCATTTGTTAATTGCATTTAAACAAATGTTAATTTGTATTGGTGGAATTTATTAATAGAAACACATCAGAAAGTTTGTTAATTTTTCTCTAGATAACTTTTAGATATTTTTCTGAATATATTTTCTTCTCTGTTAGATTAAACTAGAATTATAAAAAACAAATTAACTATTTATGATAAAAAGCATGTTTGAATTGATATGCTGCTAGTATAGCAGTTTATTCTGAATCTCAGTATAAAATTTATTCATGAGAGATGAATAGATATTGAAAAAAGTCTAAAATGTTTATGGGGATTTCATTGAAAAGTGAAATAATGTTTAGAGGGCATTCAAATATCACAAATATTTTAAGGGGAGGGAGGGATAAAAAAAAAAAAAATATTAAGCTTTCTTACATGAGGATGCAGGATATAAGATTTAAAAAATTTTTAAGTATAATTCATGCTAGAACTATTTATACAATACATATGCATTATATTACAAATTTGTTATGCTTTACTTTTTTATTATTATATTCATTGTTGCCTTTTAACATTAAATATCCTAAATGTTGACTATTACAAATTTATAAAATAGATACTCTACTCCTATATTTATAAACTGCAGAGAAGGAGATTTAGAAAAATAAAATCTTAGATAATTAATAAAAAATTTATTGGCTCCTTCTTTATTAATAAATTAGATAAACAGAGAGTTAATAAATTGCTTAAATGAAGGCTTACATGGAAAAGATAGGTCTAAAAATGACCAAATATATCTTAAATAATACTGCACTTGAATGCCCTCTTATAAAATTTTGGAATAATTTCCAAAATTTTTAATGCCATTTCAATAAATTATTTTCACAATTTTGATGTATGTCTAATTTTTTCAATTATATTAATGAAATACTATATTTGATATAGTAACAAATCATTACTAAACCACACAGGGGATTAATCACCGTAATCTAAACATAAAGCCGAACAAGCACTAACTCCCATGAAATTTATTCACAAGGGGGGTTAGTGCTTGTTCGGCTTTACATTTGATACAGTGCATTTCATTTATAGTATATTTAAATATGTAGAGACTGTTGAAAAGTTTTATTCTCAATTTCAAAAGAATAATAAATTCTATTAATAACAGTTTAATTTTTTAAAATTTTACCTTCATTTTTGACAGGCACATTTACTAGTCATGAAATAATTTTAGTTCTGAATTGTGATCAAGGCAATTATTCATTTGTATAAAAACTCATCAGTCAATGATGATAAAAAGAGAACATTTTCTAAACATTTGTATGACAATTTCATCATCATCATGTTTCTTGATTTTAAAGAGAATGTTTTCATTTCTTCTGTTAAATAAATCATTTTTTAATTCAACAAATGTGTTTGAATGTTTTCAGATTGCTGACAAAGCATCAAGCAACAATTTATAAAACAGCTAATGGAAACACATTTACTAATAGAAGTGACTTAATTTTAATATGTAACTCTACTTTGATATCTTGATCAATAATTGCACCCCTTAGAAAAAGTTCAGAACTCTCCTATTTTGGTTATGTAATTTTCTGAGAGAGCTATATTGCCTCAGATCATTGAGTGAAGATGAGTTTTTGGGAACGATTAAAGGTTAATTATCCACTCATGACATCTAATACGTGCTCTACTTGCCATAGATATCATTGATAGTCTAGTGAACTGCTATTGAGTTAGAAACTAGGATATTTTTTTTGCTTTGTTTACTTAAAATGTCATCATAAATCAATATAAAGCATCTAAAACAATAAATATTTAAAAATTACAATAAAATGAATGATTTTTGTACTATTTACTGATTTATGTGTTATATTAGGTTTTGTATGCTTGTTTTATTTTGTGATTAGTTATAGATAATTTTTATTTTAAAATATAAAGTTAATAGTAATTACACTATTTAACTTTATATTTTAAAATAATACAGATATAACATAAATGTTATTTATCTGCATAGTTTATTGACTTGAAGACACCATAGAACCAAAATAATTAATACACTGCTACAAAATTTTAGGGTACATTTAGAATATACAGTATTAGATAAATTTTTTATATATCAATTTTACCAATATCACCGTATTCCAAAATTTATTGTTTATCAAAGAAAATATATTAAAAAAGTAAAGTAAAATACACTGTAGAATTGACTTTTCATATATGAAATACATTTCTTTGTCAAGTATTATATTGCCATATGTTGTGTAGCATTTCATATAAAAGAAAATCCCATACAGAATGCTTGCTTTGTTCTGTATGTTCTATCAGTTTGATTCTATTGAATTTCATTAAAATAACAGAACAGTAAATTTGAGTTTATTTATTGAATAAAATATCAATATATATGAACTTTTAAAAAAATTTTATTAAAGAAATATGATTTCTTTTTCCATGTTATTTTAATCTCAAAGCTTATTCCATCTCAAACTTTGTATCTGCTGAACATACTTGCATTATTACAATCACATAATGTGCCATCACTATTCACATAAGTATCAACTTCTGTCTAATACCGTATTAGCCCGAATATAACGCGATATTTTTTGACCATTTATTTTCCGTTAAAAAATCGACTCGCGCTAAATTCGGGGTTTAAGTAATGGAATGTAATAT
>WUQG02417261.1:0-15560 GCA_011317285.2 Androctonus mauritanicus | reverse complement strand
TATTACAAAATACTTCCGATTTTGGGTACTATTTCGCGTGGATGCATGGGAAAGGTTATAGCGAACAGACTATAGATTATTTATTTTTGAGCAAATATATTCGTTTATTTTTCTAATACCAGATGGCAGGATATAATGCGCAATCTGTTGCCATGTTTTTCAACTTCATATAATCACTTTGACATATTTTTCTGATTTTATTTTATACTATAACTATAAATTAATATTTTCGTGAACATTTTAGGAATGAGAATTCACATTGCGAATTTTCGTCAATTAATTTCATTTGTTAAGTACAAATATGGCGGCTTTCGCATTACTGTTTTTCTAATCGATGGTAACAAATTGATTGAATGGAAAGTTTTTTTCGAACGAGAAATTATAATTTTGTCAGTTTATTAGACATTAATATCTACCCAATTTAATTTTAAAATTTTTAATTTTTAAGAATTCGCATAAGTTTAACTACTATTACAATTTTTCATGTTTTATACGCATTTAAAATGGCCATATTAATCATCAAATTTCATATAAAGTATAATCAGGATACGTTTTCTAATATTTTGTTGTAATTTAAACAGGAAAAACAAAAAAATGAATAATTTAATTATAATTTTACCGCTTTTCAGGATACAAAATTTAAAATCATTTTTAGTATGTGGAAATTATTCAGTTTCCTGACATAAATAGATCTACGTAAATATTTTTCTCGCAATTTTACGTAAAATTTTCACGAATTTTTTAAACGGAAATATTTCCTAAAATCTATTATAGTGTTTTATTTTTATGAATAACTGAAATCAGTTAAAATTAATAAATGTTTTCGATAAATAGAATTAAGAATTATGACCAAAAAAAATACACAAAAATATACTATTTCATATTAATAATTTCTGCATCTGATCACAGTTATAAAAGATATTTATTTTTTAAAAGATCGCTCGATTTAATTCGTTTTTTTCTGGGAGGAGTCGTCCAAGAACACTTCATGCATGCGCTCAATATAACTATGTGCAACATAAACATTACTATAGACAATGAAAAGCGCAACTGTGTCATAATTATATAACTATAAATGGCGCAATATAAACTAAGCATATTGTTAATTTATGTTGCTCCTTTCATAGTATAGAAGATTTTAAACTGATATATATTTATGATTATATAATACGATTAAACTGTTTCATGTATTTCTTAATAAGAAATGAAATAATACGCTTGAGAATTTCTTATCTAGAGGATTCAGACATATAAAAATTGCAAATTTACACTATATGACGCAAAATTTTCAATATTTTTTAAGCAGTGTCCAAACCCATAGCGAGTTGACACCAAATAAAATAAGGAAAAAAGTTTTTATTTAAATTATATATATTTATATTAAAATAAAACAGGTTTTTAATTATAATACTTTCCTTTTCGGACTTATTATACATATTTTAATTAGGGAATAAAATTAAACTATAATTTTTCGTAGGAAAGTATTGATGCCAACATATAGAGAATTAATCGCTTATTTTTCAGACAATTCCGCTATTTTGTAATTATTAAAGATGATGGATCCGAAGCTATATTATAAAATAATTCAACCTCAAAAGTCCTTATTTAATAATCCAACTCAAAGTCCACATCATCTTCATTAGAAGTCTGAAAAGTTTGAATGTTCGCCATTTTTTAGATAAAGCTGTAAAGTTAAAATATGTGGTGACAAGCTATCCTTTAATGACAAAATATATTAAAGTAATCCACGAAAATCTATTAACATTATCAGTTGAAGACGCACAGACAACATGGTGATTTAAAAGAAATCTCATTCCTTCTGAAAGAAGGTTTAAAATTTAATTTCTGATGATAATACTTTGATTCTTACAGGTTAGTTTCATAATAAAGAAAACTTCACTTAATAACTGAAAAATAATAATAATAATTTATAAATTAATAAAAAAGCAACTTTGTAATAGAAATTATTTTTACTTTTACTGTTAAAAAAATAATAAAACGTATTATTCGAATAGAAAATCTTATAGATTTTCGGGGGGCTAATATTTATTTAAAATTTTAAAATTATGTATTTATTGCAACTCATAGTAGATCTCATCAACGTAAATAAATAATATAAATTTTTGTTACTAAGATATTATATTTAATTTATTTATAAGTTATTTATTTATTTATTTATAATTTTTCGTTTAGGTAGGATGCAAGCGTCATCAATTATTCGAAATATTAAATCCAAAAAAAGTCCGACAGGAATAAAAGTTTTTTTACAAACTCATTCTTCCGTGACCGATCTTTCATTGGTTGACGTCACTGGGCATCGACCAATGAAACGGGAGACATTCGTTCGTGACTTCACGTCAAACTACAAGAATGGCATCGGCGGAAGTTTTCTGTTACCTCACGTTTCCGAGATGATACCTATAGGAATAAAGCGCGATAAAAACAGTTCGAATACATATTATTCTATCAGTTTACCATAACGAACACGTTAAGTGGTAACATCGACAACCTCGCCCACTGTATCGACTAAAAAGGTGTCTACTCAGAAGTTTTGCAAGGACAACCTGTTAAAAGTATCTAACATGATTGTCTCCTATCGTTCGTTTGTTTTAATTCTGGCATGGACACGCGGTGAGTGTTGTTATTTAAGTAAAAAATCTAACTTTTTTCAATAAGTTATATAACTCGGTTAATAATTAAGCTTGGAACTTTGACTGTTAAAATATAAAAGTGTATTTTTGCGTGAATTGTATACCTTATCACTTACGAAAGATCCGAAGCATACGTGAAAGTATAACTAAGATCTTAAGCATAATATAACCTAATTTTTAAGTTTTCAATATTTAGCATTCAAGCAGGGACCTTGAACACCCATAATATCTAGAACACTGGTATTTATGGAAGCCCGTTAACTGGCCTTTAACATTTGTACCAGAACCTCATATGAAGGGATCTTTATCCCAATTAAAATCCATGATTTGCTTCGTTTTCGGATCTCTGGCACAGTTTATTTTATATTATGAAAAACTGATGGGTTTCAGTTATGCGGACCAAATTTTTTTTAGTTATTTTGGAGAATTTAATAGTTCTTAATACCATTATTAAACTAAATGGACCTTTTACTGACAATCGGTTTATAAACTGTTCCAAATTTTCGACCCAATATCCGAGTATCAAATCAAACCTGTTACACTTTCATGACTAAAGTGGAACACCCGAATAAGATGAGGTTGAGTGAACTCGTGAATTATTATATAGATATATTGCACCGTGTACTCTATCCCATAAACCACATCCGATGTTAAAAACGAAATTCAAACTAAAGTATATTTTATCGTGTGATACAGATTCGAAAATCGATTAATTTCGTAATTGAAAACTACAAGATCGCATTTAATTTAAGTATTTTTGAACATGCTATAATCTCGACATACATGAATATTTTCATCGTTTTTTTGTTTTTGTTTTGCACGTTTGAAGTATTTGAACTAAAAGTTATAGTTGGTTGGGTGTCGAAAGAATTTTGCTGGAAGGCAACCGTATCTAAACGATAGTCAAAGAACGGGAGAGTCAAAAATCAGGTCAACAACTATCAGTATATTGTTAGTGTTTTGTAGTTGTTTTCTAGCAAATTCAAATCAACTGTAAACATTGTTATACTGTTGAAAGACAAATATATTGATTAATTCATAATATTTTATTTTTTGAATTACTAGTCCACATTTTCTTGCTTAAACTTATTAGTCATAGAACCATGCACTGATGGTCATCGCGAATTCAAGGTGAAAAATAAGAAAGAAACCGGATATTTTAACTAGATGTGATGTAAGATTTCATACAAAAACATAAGGAAGTTCGAATATAGCAGGCTTAGACAAAAACC
The DNA here is from genome assembly GCA_011317285.2 of Androctonus mauritanicus. Taxonomy (NCBI): domain Eukaryota; kingdom Metazoa; phylum Arthropoda; class Arachnida; order Scorpiones; family Buthidae; genus Androctonus; species Androctonus mauritanicus. The sequence continues at coordinate 11,677 of WUQG02417261.1, read as the reverse complement.
TAAACTAATATTACATTTCGTGACAGGGTCAACATCTTTTTTTTTCATTGAATGAAAATTTACGCGACGCATCGGTTAACTTAAATATTACAGGAACACGTTTTTATTCAATTCTTCGCATGATACGTTTTGATTATGATACGATAATATGCAAATAAAGGAACTTTTGTGCCAAACTGTGTCGTATGGTTTTAACAAATAACCGTACACACCTAAAGCTATATGTTACAGGCACAGTATCAGAAATGAATACAGTAAAATGTCATGCAACTACCTCCAAACAATAAGGTGCATTCGTTGCTATTCAATGAAATTTTAAACAGATTTAACTTATATAAAAAAAAAACAAGTTTCTTGGTTAATTTCCAAGACATTTCTTGAAGTGGTGAAACAAATCCCTCGATAATTCGGAGAATTTTGTAAAAATTACTCTTTCTTATTACATAAATTATACATTATGCTTACTGAAAGGTTACGATGATGTAAAATTTTATTCACGATTTTATTGAATTATTTTTCATCTCCCGAAAAAGAAATGCAAATAATTATATTTAAATCATCATCATCGTCGTCTTTAAGAAATCTTCAGTTTTTTTAATTACATCTTGTTGGTTCTCGGTAAATTTAGACTTCAATTGTAAGATTCTATTTTCGTGACGAAGATCTGAAAAAATGATCACGTTTATTGTGACGATAATGAATCACGTTTATGGTAATTTTCGAACGACAGGTGCAACCAGTAGTTCTTAAGAAAATCTGCCTTCAAAAAGTACAATTATTTACTTCAGATATTTAGTAAGTTTTGATATATTAATTTGTGCTTTAAATCAGTCGAGCGATAAACATTTTATGATCTCTTTAGCTGATTTTCAATCACGACATTTGAGGAAATTTCGTCACGGTAGCTTTTCGTGGAAGGGAAACAAGAATTGCAAAGCATTATAAATTTATATTGCGTTTCTAGGAATTTTAAATTATTTTCGCAAAGTCATTTAAAGTTTAAAGATTTAAAAAGGAAACGATGAAATTTTTTTGAAAATGTGTCAACAAAAACATAATTCAGCACAAATTATTCAATTTTAATATAACAAAGCAAAATAATAAAGTTCTTTTAAAGAATCATATGACATGTATCTTTCGATATCCGTAACGTTTGGCAGACTCATGACCGATAAAAGATTAAAACTTGGATAAAGTTTTTTAATTTTTTCGAGTTTTATGCTTAAAAACTTTTTAGATTAATCGTTCCAAATAATTAATTTCAAGGATTAATTTTACAACTTTACAGTTTAAAAGCTTTTAACCCATTTTACTGGAGACTGGTTCTTCAACATGTAATAAAATCTTTAAATTTTTGTATGTAGTGCTCATCGACATATAATAAATCACTTGAATTTAATCATTGTATACTTAAGAATTATGACATTTTATAGATTATAGACTCAAGGTTATGATAAATTATATTAATTTTTCCATTGTTTTTCAGTTTGCTTGGCATCTGTTACAGTTCATGCACCTTTCAATATGGCGGGCATCGTGGGCAACATAACTTTCCACCAGGAATTTCCTAACGGAAATGTCACGATATCCGTTCACCTGTCGTCACGCGTGAATGAACCACGAAGCTTTGCGTGGGGAATATATACCTTCCCCGTCTTGTTCGATACAAAATCCCCATGTTCATCTAGCGAACTTGGTCCCACGTAAGTTTGATTTTTTTTATATAGTTATCAAAATTTGAATTAAGGATTTATAAATTAAAGGAGTTTTTTGATTGTTACACGCGAAGAAAATTCAAGGTTAATTATGCTAATGTATTCCTATTGCGTAAAATAAGGAATATTGTGATGATGTTACAAGATAATGAAAATATGTAATTTTTTAACTTTTGCGCATTGAAATTTTAATTATTTTTTTATATTTTGTTGTTGCAGGCTCCACGATTTATCCAGAAGACATGGAACTATAACAATCCCCTCTCCTGATGATAAACCACTGATATTCACAGATGCAGACTTGAAGCTGAATGGCAGTAAAACAATTTGGAGTCGATCCGTTCTATTAAGAAACACTGCAGCAGATGGTAAAGATAGAGCTTGCACGAATATAGTTAATAATGGCGACGTGAAGACTGTCGAAGCCATTTTTGCCAGTCCACTGGCTGGAAAAATAATATTTCGTCAAAATACAGTAGGGGAAACTTCCATATTTACTAATTTATATCATACTGGAGACGATTATAATCCTTCAACCAATCACGAGTGGAAAATATTGGCTACTGATATCTTAAGCAATAGTAAGAATCAGAGAAATAATAAATGCGAATATCTACAGTTGCTTTACGAACAAGGCAACATTAACGATACGAACTGTAACAGGGATAATCATCAAGATTGCAAGATAGGTGACCTTACAAAGAAGCATGGGAAAGTAGTTGTAGGTTCTGTAAATAATCGTTATTCGAAGAAATTTTTCATAGATACTAATCTTCCATTAATATCTGCGAGTGGCAACAGAAAGTTGTATGTGGTGCTATACGAGAAGGACAATTCATATCGTATCAAAGCTTGTGCTATGATGGTGACTATAAAGCCCAAAGAAGTCAAAGCTTACTTTAATCACGATGGGGTTAAAGGTTACATTCGATTCAGCCAGAGTTATAGAATGGATCCAACTGTTGTCACTGTTGAATTAAAAAATTTGAGGAGGAGAGGATCCGGATTTCATGTTCATATGTTTCCAGTACCTTATCGCGTGTATGAAAATGATAATCTGTGCCAAGCTACTGGTGGCCATTATAATCCTTTTCAGGTGGATCCATCTACAAGTCCAAAACCGGGACAAGGTACTAACGATCAATACGAATTAGGTGATTTGAGTGGAAAATATGGACTTTTAGATTCTGGACCTTCTATTAATTTCCATTTTAGCATCCATGCAGATTTTAACTTGCCACTTTTTGGGACATATAGCATTGTGGGGCGTTCGGTGGTGATTCATAGACCCGATGGTAGTAGATGGATCTGTTCGACTATTGGATATCCGGAAGCAGTTACTATTGCACACGCTAATTTTGTACATCCTGTAGTTGGTCGTGTTGTATTCAAACAGCAAAGTGGAAATCCGTGGGGAGAAACTACTGTTCACGCGTGGCTTAGCTATTCTGATGGGAGTCAGAATAATACAGATAACCATCGCTGGGACGTTCACGAAAACGAAGCAGGTAGAGATTTTTATAATTGGACAAAACGTTGCGAAAGTGCAGGTAAGAATTATAATCCGCATTTTGTCGGCACGAAAAAATCGTATGAAAGAATATGCCATCCGGATAATCCATTGAGATGCGAAATGGGAGATCTAACTAGTAAACACGGAAGAATCAGTATCACGGCAACACGCGATAGCTTAGGAAGAAATCAAGTTTTCTACACAGACGTATTGCTTCCTCTAGAAGGACCAAATTCTATAATAGGAAGATCTTTAGTAATTCATGATGACCAAGCTCCTCCACATCGAGGAGACAGATTGGCATGTACTTCTATCAATTACTACCATGGTCTGAAAGCAGCGGTGAAAAATTTATTAGTGGGAAGGTTAATCGAGAGCAATGTGACAGGTTATTTTGAATTTAGTCAACCCGATCCCAGTGATCCTACCGAAACAAGAGTAGAAATAAACGGACTGGATCAGTTGGCAAGTGGATATCACGTTCATATGGTTCCCGTGCCGGTTAGCAAAGAATTTCCTTGCACGGATGATTCTGTGTACGGACATTTCAATCCGTTCAATATAAATGTATCGTTGGGACCAGCAGCAGGTGTTGGTTCGGTAGACCAATACGAGGTTGGAGATATGAGCGGGAAATATGGCACTCTTGATGGAAAAGATGAAGAGATAAATACCTTCTTTGACTTGAATCTTCCTCTGCACGGAAAAAATAGCATCATTGGCAGATCGGTGGTAATCCATAAAAAAGAACGGAATTTCAGATGGGTCTGTGGCACTATAGAGCCAGTGTTTAGCAAAAAAGACAACGTACAATTGATCAGTGCCATTGCTTCTTTTGATAAAATAGATTCTTTTGTACAAGGATACGTACGAATGGTAAGTCATAATTCCTTAACAAAAATCATTATCAATTATATAATTAAATTATAATGATCTGATGAGTTTATAATTTTGCATTTGTTAAATTTCTCAAAATTCTAAATAATAAAAAAAACACAACAAGCTTAAATAATAGTAATTATCCCGATTAATAATTTTTTATACTTATCAATGGTGCAACTTGATTAAGGAATATTTTAGAGAAATTTAAAAAAAAAATAGCCTTTTGTTTTATATATTATTTTTATATTTGTTCAAAGTATTTATATATATAAAAAAAATGTTTTTAAAATGCATCATTTAACATGAGATGCAATCATGCAACGTACCAATGGCGCCACGTGGCGTCAATTACTGCTATTATTATTTTTAGAATACAGAATTATCTAAACAATCGGAAATTATATTATTTTAATAATATAATTTTAAATTATTTTAAGCAATAATTAGAAAAAAAATTATTTTACACAAACAAATCTGTTTTATGGAAAATTATAATACATCTTAAATGAAAATCAATTTAATATTCAAAACATTAAAATTATCGATAAGGTAATATTGTCTCTCACAAAAAATTCAACTTTTAAAAACTTTTCTATTTTATCCAACCAGTTCATTTTAATATTAGCGAGATTCGTATAACAAAAATAGTTTTCAATCACTGTTGCGACTCAAACAATACAAAAATATTTTAGTTCTGTTTAAAAAATTATCATTTCTACGTTTAATTTATTTCAGTTATTACTTTGGTTAAAATTTTATTTTATAAATTATTGTTTTAAATATGATTTATTTCAAATTAGTTTGCTTATCAGGTTCATCGCAGCTTGTTAGTTAATATTCTCCGAAAAATTGTCTCGAGTAAAAATACAAAATCGAAAAATATTAACAAGTTTATTTTTCTCAGAACGAATTATTTTTTGTTTATAACTTTCTTGCCTTATAATTTTGTTTCTGAAAGACAAAACTTGTTTCTGAAAGTTTTGCAATAAATATTTTAATATATTTCTTTTACTCTGTCATAAAGTAGAAGTTCTCTAGGCCATGTTTCCTCATTTTAAAAATACGAATTATGCAATAATAATAGGAATTACGCTACGTGACTTTTTTGACAGGAAAAGTATTGTAATAATTGCTTATCAATTATTTCTTCTCGTATTAAAACATATTCGATATATATTTTAATACTTAAATTGCGTTTTTGATGAAAAATCGTCCGAATTTTCTCTTCGCTTCTCATGCGCAGCGCATTGTCTTTATTTTTTTTTTTTCATCTCATTTTTTCGCTTAATTTGTTTTTAATTGCATCATCATAATCAACAATCTATTTTATTTTTCGGTCAGTTGTAACTAATGTAAGCATTCTTTTTTTTTTTTTTTTTAGCGTCAATTAAAATATCCGGATGGATCAACTAGCGATACTTGGATCGAAGTAGATCTCAGATATCCAGGAAAAAGTAGCAGAGAAATTGTAAGTAGAAATATAGGCGCAGATTTTTTTTTTTTTTTTATAAAACTTTAGAACTTTATTACCAATAAAATTCTCTAAAGATGTTTTTTAGATTTTAAAACAAATTTTTTTTTTTTTTTAAAGCGCGTGATATTACGGGATGCTATTAATTAGTTTTGCTTTACAAAGCATTTATGATTATTTAATTTAATGTATGAGTGTGAATAATATTATAAGCTTAATTATTAATTTCACAGTAAATAAATTTTGGACACGAAATTATGTACATGCTAAAATTTATTTGTAAACTTTAACAAGCATAAAGGTAAAATCGGATCTTCGGTTACGCACACGCAAGTTAAAAAATCATGTTAATGAAGATGAACTTTCAGTTAACTCTTGATTGATTAAACAGTTTTTTTTTTGAAGTTTTCGTCATTCTCTATTAATTCAACATCGACATTGGAATAAGATTCATTCTAAGTAGGCGACCATGGCTGATATCAAGGTTGACTGAACCAAATCCGGTATCTAGGGCATTAGTCAGTGAAAAGTTGTTATTTTTCTTTCTACTTAATTAGCATATGAGGTAGACTTTTGTCATAGTTAAAAGTTCAAACCATTTATTTTCACATATGTATCTTTTTGATAAAAAAAAAATTTATAATTCATATACTGTATATAATTTACTGAGGATAATATATATTTTAACACAAACAATATACCCTACCTTGTAATATTTGCTGAATAATGTTTTATAGCAAATGAAGGAATCCTGATAAAAAGATTTTCAAATTAACGATATCATGATTTTCATTTCCATCTAAAATAGAATGGAACCAAATATTTATTATAGCATTGTTAGTGAGATTATTGAAAAATGATACAATCATCATATAAAAATACAAGACAAAAGTTCCTGATCTAGGTTTTTTGAAGAATCCTTATTATGGTCATTATGTTCAAAGGTCAAAAACTGAAACTGTTTCAGTACAATAATATTCTATAAGAAGGAAATTTTACCTTGAAGTTAGTACATTGACTTGAAAAAATACAAATCAATAAACAATAGAAAGAAATCATTCATAAAAGAGATCAAATCATATCTGTATATCTCATATACAATTTCATTTATATAATCATATTTTAATATATTCTCTACTCTCTATAACTAAATTACATTATATAAAAATAAAATAAAAGGATAAAGAACTTAATAATAATAGTAATAATAATAATGAAAAAATAAATTATTAAATGTATTAATTCATTCATTAAAAACTGAAACAAACTTATTTTGTCTTCTGTAAAAAAAAATAAAGATTCAATCTTTGAAATGTTGCAGAACAGCATTCCTTTAATAGGTTTCTTAGGCGATGTGCATAAATTTACTAAATGAAATATTTTCAATTGCTGCTAATATCAGTTTAAAATAGAACTGCTTAAAATTAATGTGTCGTATTTAATAAATCTATAAAGTATTGTATATAGTATAGTAGTCATAATAAGAAAAATATAGCAGAATAAATTATAAAAATAACAATTTTTCATTTCTACTATGTGAATCAATAACAATTTCTCAGTTAGCTTCCTTATACAGTATTGTTTAAAATAGTTCAAGGTTAAAAATGCAATTTACTTGTTTGCATGTTAATTACTGATTTAGTATTATATCAAGCACAATACTACTAGTATTCTTTGTCTGACATCTATTATTCATAATGAATCGTGATTTCAATTTCATTTTTAGAATTTATAATATATATGTGCTTAAATTTTGTCTATACATAAAATATCATATATGGTACTTTTTTATTTTATTTGTATTTACTAATAATAGGTTCATAGTTATTATTAAAAATACATAATTATATTTTATTAAATTTTCTCATAAAAAAAGTTATATAATGTATTTTACTAGCAAATGATTTATATGTAAACATATAGATTTCTCATTATATAGTATAACTATAATAATAGTTTTGTAAAATGCAACCTCATTATGTATTAATTATATATAATGAGACTGCATAATATTGGCAATTATTATTAAAACAAAATCTGATATTTATATATAATGTAAAAAAAGCACTAGTAGCAGTTAAAGATTGCATAAATAAAACAAGTCTTAGTTTGGTTAATATAAATTAAACATAAGAAGCAACTTGTGTGTTGAATCAAAAAATTTTTATTAAAGCACTTTGGGTACCTATTAACAGTAAACTATAGACTGAAGAAACAATTGGAAAAACTTTCCTGATATAACATTCTTCCTGGTGTATATGTAAGATTTTCTATTTGTTTCTTCAGATTAGCTTATTGGTGATGCATAGATACCCAAAATGCTTTAATAAAATTTTTTTGATTTGACAAGCAAGTTTCTTATATTTTATTAAACATTGCCATAGAACAGACTAGACTGTACATGTTTCCAGTTAATTTCACTTTAATGATATCAGCACTTTTTGAAATAATTTTGTTTTTGATTATAAAATATCTCTGCAGTGAAAAGAAATAATATATTAGCAGTGAAAAGATTATTGGAATTTAATCATATCAAGGAAATTAAACTGAAAACTTGGAGAAAACAAAATAATATGACAGTGGTTAACATACTTTTTCCTCAATTTTTTAATTGTTTATTTCAAATATTAGCTATAACTAAACTAAGAGATTTATTGATTTTTAATTTCAAACTAGCAAAACTGCTCATTATTGTTCAGATATTTTTGCTACATAATTTTATTTATATATAGATAAATATGAAAACCATTTTTACATTCTAAAGTCCTGAATAATAGAAGAAACAACCAAACTTTAAAAATATTTTTGGGATCATCATTTAAAGATTGTAAAAATGATATGTTACATATGAAAAAATTTAAACTCTCCTGATGTCTTATCAATACCTGTTTATTTTAAATTGAAGAAAATCAGAAGCATTTTTCAAATTATGAGAAAAATCTTTAAAATATTTTGCTATCTAGTGTTAGAAAGATTCAGCTCATTCCCAAATTTTGGTCCATCTCAATGTCAGCCTTAAACATTTTCTGATGGCTGCAACTTCACAATTGCTAAAATTTGAATAAAATCTAAAAAATTAATTTTAAATAATTTGTTACACATTTTTATTATAATCTTCCAAAACTTCCTAATCAAATTTTGCTCATATTTGATTGAGGTTGTTACCAAATTTTAAAAATCTCCTATATCCTACTTTTTAAAAGCATTGTTCTAATACTTAGAAAGTAATGATAGGACTTTTAAAATTGTCTGTGGCAATGATTGCCACAGACACATACAATAATAATACTGGAATTTTCTTACAAGTTGCCAAAAACATTGCTGAGTAAGCTGTAATAATTTATCCAAATAACTGCATCATTTTTATAATGAAATTAAAAACATTATACATATATGTATAGTTTCCCCTACAAAACAAAATATATTATGATGCATATATACAATTTATATCATATGATATCTCTTATGATATGTGATAAATTTACTAGAATTCACATTTGCAGATAGAATTGTTAACTTTTATTATAGTATAATTGTATAATAAATTTTATATCATAATTGCAGTATTACTACATAAAACTGAAACACTTTACACTAAATTACAAAATATTTTAAAAATTTTGAAATATAAAGATGATCTTTATTAAGTTTGAATTTGTGTAAATTCAAAGCTCCTGTACTCTTATTAGATAGCAATGTTTTGGGAAAGTCATAGAATTAACTATGGATATATTTAATTCAACTTTTATCAGTTCAGATAATAGAAATTTTGGAATAACTGACAAGTGAGATTAAGCTATATTTGTACATTTTTGTATTTTCTTCTGTTAATTTATATTATCATTTCATATAAAAATAATAGAGATTAAAAAACATCATCATTATTATACTTTAACCCTTTCAGTCCCTGTGTCCATTTCAATGGACATTAATTTTATTCGTATTTATTACATAATTGTTAACAAAAAATATTATTTAAACCCCACAGCGTAACAATATTGTATCTTTTATTTCATTTAAAAACTATTCTTTTATTTTAAAGTATTTTATTTAAAATAAAGACAAAATTAATTTTTTTCTACAGTTTTTTGTAGAAAATTAATTATTTTCTACAAAAAAAATTCGGGACCGAAAGGGTTAAATTCTTATTATTATTATTTCAGTTTTTATAATATTAATTTGAAAAATTATTTGATTACATATACTATTTAAAATGTTTATAAATTTGTTTGTATGTTGATATAATAATATTTTTGTGATATGTTTTTATTTCTGCAGACAACTGGACATAATTGGGCAATTTATGTAAATCAAGTTGGTCATGATGCGGTTGAAAAAGTGGAAAATGTTCGATGCATTGCTGCTGGATTTTCATGGAATCCTTATAATGTGAAAACAGATGATGTAAGAAAATAAAAATATTTATATATTTATCCTAAAAAAAATTATAATTTAATAGTTTTCTAAAACTTAAATATTTTTGTTTTCTTTTAAAAAAGGATTTATATAAGAAAGATTGTCATTCAGGAAATCCCCTTCGTTGTTCTATGGGTGATTTATCAGGAAAACATGGAACTGTAGAAATTGGTGGTAGACGAAAAGTATTTTCTGATATGAATCTTCCTTTAGTAGGAAATTTTTCAGGTATGTTTAATATTATTTTGAGTTTACTCGAAGTATTGTAATTATAGATAAATATTGGTATTTAGGATATTCAATAGAAACATTTTTCCATTTTATTATAACAAAATAAGTCAATATAAAATATCTTAGTTATAAAAATCATTGATAAATATTGATATCATCAATATTTGATATTACAAAAAAGGTTGGTGATTTAATGATATCAAAGTTATAAAAGTTTCTATACTTCTATACATTAATTTGGTTAAGATTGGTGTTTGGCCAAATTCTGTTCTAAACAAAAATTACATCTTTGACTATTAATCTATGACCAATTTGCTTGTTTTTAAATTCAGGCTGTTATTATTATTAATTAATGATGTATATATCTTTTGTGTTATCCTGAAAGGAAATATTAGAAAATTATACTATACAAGAGAAAAGAAAATGAGCCATAGAAAAAATAAAAAGGAAATATTCATATATAAAATTATTTCATTGTTATATAGGAAATATTCATTCCATTAAGTAAATATTGATTCCATTCATCAATATATACTTTTCAATATTTTCTTATTCTTATAAACTATAATGTTTCTTTCATTTCCATTTGGCATTTCATGCTGTCTTCTATTCTGTGAACTCTCTATTTTTGTTTTTTATGATGATCTTATCAATTCCATCAACCATGACTTTTCTAAATTTTCCTGTATGTAGTATAATTTACTTTCAGATAATTTAGATTTAATTAATATTTATTCTATCTTAGTAAATCTATCTCATATTAGTCATTTTTATTTTCATGCCACACTTAATCACTCAATATTTATTCTTAACTAATCTCTCTCAATTTTTCTGATAAATGTTTATCAGTTATCCTAAACTATTAATTCATTTATTTTTATGCTTTTCATAAAATGCCCTTCTTTTAGCAGCATAGGAATAAATACAATTTTGTTTATATTTATTTTTACCTCTTTCAACAAATATTTTTTTCTTGCATTTTATATTTAATTTTAGAACTAGGAAAAGAAAATTTTGAATATATATAAAAATAAATATTTAGCTTAATATTTTAATTATCCAATTATTTATTTATAAATAAACGTTTTCATATAGGTTATACAATATAATTGAAACTTGTAGTTTAATTGTCAATATCAATCTGCAATTACTAAAATTATTTATACAGTAGAAGCCGCTTATTGTAATCACGGATATCATCATCAAATGTTTAATGTTATCAAAATGGTCTGGTCCCGAATCATTCATATTAAAATGCATTATAAAAACTCCGCTTATAGTAATCAGAAATTCGGTTATTGTTATCAGAATCGGTACTTTTCCATTGTCCTGTATCTTGATTTCAACTCAATTGTTTATATTCCGTTTCTCTGGAATATAAACAATTGAGTTGAAACAATTAACAATAATGTTTTTTAAATCTATTTAAAAAACATTATTGTTATTTTC
>WUQG02417250.1:0-15562 GCA_011317285.2 Androctonus mauritanicus | reverse complement strand
AATGATCACCATACAAAATGTCAGCACAAATATATAATTAACATTTATTTAATCAAAATTAAATAGTTAAAATGATTTGGAAAGCAAAAAAATCTTAAGACAAGAAAAAACAACTTATATCTAGCGGGGGCGCATGGTTAGAGGAGTGGAAAACTGCTCACATCTTATAAAATTATAGCTTCAGCGCTTCTAACATAGACTTTTAAACATAAACACGGCTCATTTATACGTAATCATCCTTCCAGAATATAATGTCTGTTTTTGTATTCCTTTGTATTATTAAGTTTTTGTATACTTAAAACTTAAGGTTCTTCGGAGGCCCCCTGATCAGAGGCCCGCCCCCTTGGCACGCCACTGAGAACATCTTAACTTGATATAAATAAGATCAGATATAATGAGTGAAATTTTGTATGTGAGCCAGTAATGATCAATTCATCTCTATTTTTGTATAGAGTTAATTATTATTAAGATAATCATCATTAAATCAGCCTGTACATCCAGTTACAATCTTTTAATTGTTTTAACTTAATTATCCATAATGTAAGCATAAAAAAGCGGATAATATCGGATTTTCCTGATTGTCTACACTTAGATTTAGCTACTAAGAATTTTAAGATTGGTAAATGCAACGTGTCTGTTTTAATTATGCTTTTAACTATCTATTAAATTAATAGTTAGTAAATATAACCATCTAACCTCCTTTCCCGTATAAAAAAAAAATATGTTATATATCCATTAAAACTTTTTCTTCATTATTATCTACCGAAAACCTCTGATATAAATGGTTACTATTGCTTTAGGGAATTTCTGAATGCTTTCTGATGTGTAAACATATTGAGAAATGTTCAAAAAAAAAAGAGATTAACGAAGATAAAAATTAATTTATTATTGCTAGATGAAAAACCTGTTTACTTCATATTAACTTTGTCGATTGCCATTAAGAGAAAAAAATCGATTTTAAAAATAACCATTTATTCTTAAAGAAAATAACATTTTTGTGACGAGTGCAATCGATTATTATTTTTTTTTCTTTCTTTTTAATTTTACAAAGAATGATGTTAATGTGGAGATGTAAAGTAATCTTACTTTACATCTCCACATTAACAACTAGACCTAACATACTGCCGAGAGAATAAAAACCAGATGTTCGAATAAGAATATTTACGTAATATATATATATATATAGAATTTAAATATAATGCGATTAAACTTTAATGCAAGTTTATAACAATTTAAGAAAACGCTAGCCAATTAATTAAAATAATCAATAAGGTCAACGATATTATTCTCTCCTCATAAAGATATTTAAATTCGTCCTTTTTAGGTAAGGTAGAAAACGGGTGAGATGGCAGATCTGTTTTGTTTACTGATAAAATAATTAATATTCATAATCAAAAATTTTTATTACTCAAAATAGCTTACATGGAACCTTATGCACAAAGTAATGCCAAAAATTACTTAAGCAAAATGAAAAAAGTAACAAAATAAACAATTTTATTTTCACCAGTTGAATGAGATGTGTTGGTGAGATGTGATTTTTTCAATATAGTTGGATGAGATGATTCAGACCATCTATCCGACGTATTAAATAAGGTTTCTTTACTTTACAGATGTCCATCGCATACAAACGTAAAGGAACTTCTCCAGAGCCACATGGAATGAGGAGCAGTTGATGCAACACTGAAACTGCTCCACATGTTGCTGAAACTGCTCCACATGGAACGAGGAGCAGTTTCAGCAATATGCAGTCAGTAAGATATGGCAATACAGGCATAGATGAAGCGGTCAGGCAGTTTGGGGGTTCCCTGTACCACACTAAGAAGGAGGCTTAAAATTAGTAACATTGAGAAGAAATGCTCTGAACCTTCATCGATATTAGGCCATGAAAATGAAAGAAAAATAATGGAAATCAATCAAAAATAGTGTCCGCGCCATCTCACCCAATTACGTTGAGTGGATTGAGCAGCCACCTGTTGCTTACTGATTGAATGCATGGCCTTAATTTAGGGTTAGAACTCTGCTATAGGCACTATATTATTCATACATAGCAACTACTTTAAAAGAATCCTCGTTCTGTTGATTTTACTCATAGAAAAACATTTATAAATTTTGTAAGGATGCTGAAATATAATATGGATTATTTAATTGACTTAGATAAAACAAATCAGCGTTCACACTGTTCACACAAATGAATGGCAGTTACTGTATACAATAATCATTACTACAATGCCATCTTGGCTCCAGAATGTGAATATACTTAGCTGCGCCGTCTCTCTTCCTACTCTCATCTCTCTCCACTTTACCCTACGTATGAATGATGATACGCCATATATTTCCGGAAGAAAAATTATATTTTAATATTCCAAACTATCGACAGTAAAAAAACAGCAATTAAAAATTATAAATTTGTGAAAAATTCATAAAAATCTCGACTGAGAAGATTAAAAACACGAATGTTTTCGGAATTTTTTTCTTAACTAAATTGTTGTAAATTTATGAAAAAATACATAAAATTTTCTTTCTAGTGAAGCGTATGTTTTAATTTTAAAAAGAGATACGTCATAAGTATACTAATTAATTTATAGTTAATTTTCTGGTAAATTATTATTGGGCGATTGTATCGACTTATACAAATTTGTTGATATCAAAATCCAATTAAGTGGAGCCGCAAATCTATACCAACTGCTATCTGTCGATTTTAGACAGAAATATAATAAATTGGTTCTAAACTATAATAGTTTTCTTTATCACAAACTTAAAAGTTTGTGTATAAAATATGTCTCCGCCTCATTTCTTCTAATTTTATTTATATATATATGATGATAAGTATAAAAGTGCCGTTCTGTCCATACGATACTAAATCTTATACAGAATTTTTGATATGGAGTTAATGAGATTTTTCTTTTCTTTTTTTAATAAAATAAATTTTTATAAGGAAACAGAATCCTTCGATTAATTTATAGGCAGAATTTTCTACGAAATTGAGTTTTAGAGTTCCGAAATAGAATTTTTTTTTTTTTTATTAAATTTTGTGATCGGCAATATGTTAACTGTAAAACTAATTTTGTTTAATTAAAAGTTGAAATTAACTTTTAAGAAACTAACTAGTTAGTTTTCTAATAAACGGTGAGCCGACTATTTCCTAAAGTTATTTTTTAAAGCGCTGTTTATTGTTTTTCACTAGACGAATTTATATGTAAAACAAGCAAATTATGGCTTTTACTACGACATTTATAGCATTTAAGAGAAGAAAAATATAAAAATAATAATGTATTTTGAATATAACATATATAAAATTTTATCTATTAAGTATAATAAGTATAATATAATAAGTGTAGTATATTAAGTACAATGTAGCAAGTATAGTATATTAAGTATGGTAAGTGTAGTATGGTAAGTGTAGTATAGTAAGTATAGGATAGTAAGTATAGAATAGTAAGTATAGTATGTATAGTATAGCAAGTATAGTATATTAAGTATGGTAAATGTAGTATGGTAAGTATAGAATGTATAGTATAGCAAATATAGTATATTAAGTATGATAAGTATAGTATAGTAAGTATAGTATGTATAGTATAGCAAGTATAGTATGTATAGTAGAGCAAGTATAGTATGTATAGTAGAACAAGTATAGTATATTAAGTATGGCAAATGTAGTATAGTAAGTATAGTAGGTATAGTATAGCAAACATAGTATATTAAGTATGATAAGTGTAGTATAGTAAGTATAGAATAATAAGTATAGCAGGTATAGTATAGCAGGTATAGTATAGCAAGTATAGTATATTAAGTATAGTAAGTGTAGTATACTATATTAAGTATTTTTATAGTTTATTACGTATAAGTATTCTGTTTAATTATGATAAATGTGTCATTAAAAATATTAAACTATATTTGTTATCTTCTTATGTGAGTAAGCTACATTAAAAACTGTATTAATTAATAATGTGTAATCAATGTGACAACTCAAAATAGAAGATAGGTACACGTAATAAACTGCTCGATCTGTCCAACACTTATTGGATTTCTTCAGGTTACTAGATCTGATGATGTCCTTAACTAAACAGTTATTAGGTAACTGTTTAATTTTTAATCTATATTATCCACTATAAAGAAAAATATCACGAATTTTAACAGCTGTAGCTTATAGAAAATGGTTGTAACTATTCAGCTATTTATTCAGCGTATACTGTTTAAACTTTAAAGTGCGGTTATGTTTAACAAAGACATTGCCACATAAATTACGTCTTTTGATTAAATTAAAGTTTTACGGTATTTGCTTTTAAAGTGTTAACGCGACAAAGTTAACGAGACGGCTTTAATCAGGTATTTTTCTCAGTCCATTAAGTAGCTTTAACAGATGTTCCATCGAGAACCGAGTTCGATTGAGTACAGAGATTTTATCTATTGCATGCTGATTGTTCAAACAGATAATGTTCTATTAGAACTCTAGTAAACAATGAAGAAATATGTTCCTGCTTTATAAAAATGGATCAGCCATCTGTCTCACTATCGATACTATTAAAAAATTGTAAAATAATAAAACAGCTCGATTATATATCACACACAAATATGCGCTGTAGATTGTTAATTGTAGAAAAGGGGGCTCTACACAACCTTATCACTGCGACTATCAATAGTCTATTGTGCACCCCAATAGGAACATCCCATAAGAAGTTCAGTCTTACATTGTTAATCACGAAAGACAGTATCTTCTTCAATAGGACTGTAAAAAGGTCTTCTGGTGCACCAAAATGTAACCCAAGAAAATCATACATTAGCTCTGAAAGGGCCACACATTTATACAAAACGTGAAGAGGAATTTCATCTTCTTTTTGATATCTTCTACAATTTGGACTATTAGCAATCCCAACTAAGTGAAGACGCCTTCTAAGATGATAATGCCCTGTAAGAAACCCTATAATAATTCTAGCTTCATTGTTATGCAATGCAATGCAAGCAACTCTATTTCTCTGTAAAGAAGGACTTAAAATAAAAGCTTTTGCTTGCCTTAGTTTATCTGTAGACTTCTAGTAGTTGAGATGCTGAGCTGCCAATTAGTCCCTGACAATCCAAATGCATCAAATTTAAGTATTTAAAGGCATTATTACTCAAACAGTTAAATATCTTAATGTTTAATGCATTAAGATAAATTAATGCACTGAACATTAAGATTTAATGCATTAATCATTTCATTTAACATTAAGATTTGTGGGCTGACCAAAGAAGGAATTTCTCGTCCCTTTATTGGATCCTGTACCTGCTCTGGGCAGGTTCAGGATCCAATAAAGGGACGAAAAGACTCTTCCTTGGCCAGCCCACAAATATGCGTTACTCCTGATGGACTTATTTTAAGATTACAGATAACATCTGCTTAAAATACTGTATAAAAATTTTTTTAACCATCAAATATTTTCCAACAATTAAGAATGAACGATAAAAATTCCAACTAACGATAAATTGTAAACATGCTTTAACTAGATTTAACTTTTTAAATTGAATATAACATTGTGCTTTATTAAATCACTGAAACCTTTTGTTATGTCCGGTATTGTTTGAATTAATGATAAATTTACTTGATAATTTTTAGAAATCAGATAAGAAAGAAAAAGTTTAAAGCAAATTAAACAGGCAAGAAAGTCGTTTATCAATGTCTCTAACAATCTAAACAGGGCAAAGAGGGGAAGATTGTAAAGATACTTGTATTCTTTGCACTTAATAAGATTTACAATTTTTCTTTTCTGTTTTAAAATAAACAAATACCTAGTCATCAATTAATTAAGATCAATAAAAGTTGTCATTATATAAATATCGTGTTTAAAAGGATAGGACGAAACTTTAAGTAATTGCACAGTTGATGATGCTCGTTCTATCTCGGGCTGGAGACCTGGTTCGAACCATTCCACCATATCTATTTAAATACTTAATTTAGTTTTGATGAAGAGATTCCCCAAAAAATCAGTTCATGTTGCATATCAAATTCAAGGGAATTAATTGACGAATAAATCGGTGCATAAACTATTTCTCTATTCCTAATGAGTAACGAGAAAATCGGGAAAAAACAAAAAAATGGCGGCCGTCTTTTACTGTTTTTGCCGTTTATAAGGCTTACACTAAACCTGAGTAATCCGAAATTAAAAAATTTAGAAAAAGCACCATCTGGGCTTGAATTTGGTGCATAAATTATTTCTCTAGACTGCATAGTTGCGGAGATAATGGCCAAAAAACAAAATGACAAGAATAATTTCTATGCTGTCTTTTGCTTACAAAATAAAAAATTTTTGAAAAATTATTATTTATTATTCAATACGTGTGCATTTAAGGAGTCTATAGAGTTTGAACTCTCTATTTTTATTCTCTGCCTGTTTGTTATTTATTAAATTGATTGATAACCGCATCATGACTGAAATCAAAGGTATTTGATTAATACGCCTGTAATATTTCAAATGAAAATAAAACCGCTCATAAGAAAAATTGGTTAATTAAATATCTGCATAATTCAGTAATGGCATTTTGGTACTTTACAGAAATACATAAAACCGCCATTTATCTAGTTAAATTATTGACTCGATAAAACAATTTATAATTATACCAAACAACTACAACTCGGTAAATAAGGCGACATTAATAAGATATTTATATGTAAAGTTACAGTAATATATAAAGGTTTATTTGACAACCAATTAAATATCTTGAACTTATTCATTAAGAGTGCATTATTTAAGTCTTTCCTAATGCATTAAACATTAAGATAAATTAACTGTTTACGTAACAATGCCTTCAAATACTTAAATATAAATTCGAATTTTGGAAAGAATTGGATTAAAATTACACCAGTAAATAATTTTACCAACAATATTGGTAATCCCATATTTGTTTAAAGACAGAATTTTATAACTGAATTTTTCTTGAACTCGAGAGCAAGAAAAACCACTGACCTGCAACCAAGGTAAGTCAGTAGTTTTTCTTGCTTTTCTAAGTACTTGCCTTTTCTAAGTATGTGCTTTAGTAAGAAAAACCATTCACCTGCAGTCAATCATGTAAACTGCAATAAACTATAAAACTGAGGTTACATTAAAAAGAAAATGGTATATTTTCCTACTCGAAAATGGTTGAGTTTCTATTGAACTTAAAGATTTATTTTGAGTTTTCACCAGAAGATTGGTAGCTGGTCAGTGGTTTTTCTTGCTTTTCTAAATACTTGATTTTTCTAAATATTTGCTTTAGTAAGAAAAACCATTCACCTGCAGTCAATCAAGTAAACTGCAATAAACTATAAAACTGAGATTACATTAAAAAGAAAATGGTATATTTCCTTATTCGAAAATGGATGAGTTTCTGTTGAACTTCAGGATTTATTTTGAGTTTTCACCAGAAGGTTGGTAGCTGGTCAGTGGTTTTTCTTGTTTTTCTAAATACTTGCCTTTTCTAAGTATTTGCTTTAGTAAGAAAACCATTCACTTGCAGCCAATCAAATAAACTGCAATAAACTATAAAACTGAAGTTATACTAAAAAGAAAACGGTATATTTTCCTACTCGAAAAAGGATGAGTTTCTGTTGAACTTAAAGATTTATTTTGAGTTTTCACCAGAAAGTTGGTAGTTGGTCAGTGGTTTTTCTGGCTTTTCTAAATACTTGCCTTTCTAAGTACTTAGAAAAGACAAGTAGTTAGAAAAGGCAAGAATTTTTATACTTACAAAAGGCAAGTATTTCCCTTTTATAAGTATAAAAAACAGCGAAGTGAATTATTTGTTGTAGAACTGTTGGCTTACTTTACCTGTTTGCCAATTAAAAACTTGTCACAGTTCTTAATTGGCAGCCATTTTTTATATAAACTGTTTCCAAAAATTATTTTCGAACGTATTATTAACGTGAACTTATATCAGTTATACGTATTATTGACTGATTACTATGATTAATTAAATTAATAATTAAAATATCATGAATTAGAAGATTAAGCGACAGAGTTATTTAAAAAAAGATAATAAAATATTTACCATTAATTTTCTAAAAAAGACTCATCAGGAGATGAGATACCTTTCTAGTAAACATCTTAAAAGATTTCCATCCTTTCGTATTAAATTAACGGAGAGCGATGCGCATCGTAAAGCAGTAAAGAACTTTTTACTCTTCAATAACTTTCAGATAATTTATATTTAATAGTCATTAATATGTATGTAGTGTTTTATACTGACAGCATTATATTTTAGTCTATATTTAGTGTATTTATTCTGTAACTCAACGTATATTGATATTTGCCAATGGTATAGATCATCTGTCTCGCTTTTCTTTACTGATTTAAATCTAGGTTGTATCCTTATTTATAGAGTTTATGTCGACAGTTATTACAAGCCTCAATAAATAAATATTTTATCTGATGAAATCAATGGTGGAACTTAAAATTTTTGGCCCCCTAGCAAAATATTATTCAGTCCCCTAGCAAAAAAAAACAAATTTTTATCTAAAAAAATTTGTTTTTTGTATTTCGTTTTCAATTTTGTATTTTCTATTTTATTTTCAATTTTGTTTTTTTATTTTGTTTTCTATTTTGGTTCTATTTTGTGTTTTCTATTTTGTTTTTTCAATTTTGTTTCAATTTTGCTTTTTAATTTTGTTTTCTATTTTGTTTTCAATTTTGGTTCTACTTTGTGTTTTCTATTTTGTTTTCTATCTTGTTTTATAGAAAAACAAGATAGAAACAAAATAGTTTTTTTCTATTCTAAAAAACAAAATAGAAACAAAATAGTTTTTCAATTTTGTTTTTTTTCTATTTTACTTTCAGTTTTGTTTCAATTTTGTGTTTTTATTTTGTTTTCAATTTTGTTTCAATTTCGTTTTTTCTATTTTATTTGCAATTTTGTTTCAATTTTGTTTTCAATTTTGGTTCTATTTTGTGTTTTCTATTTTGTTTTTTCAATTTTGTTTCAATTTTGTTTTTTCTATTTTATTTTTAATTTTGTTTTCTATTTTGTTTTCAATTTTGGTTCTATTTTGTGTTTTCTATTTTGTTTTCTATCTTGTTTTATAGAAAAACAAGATAGAAACAAAATACTGTAGTTTTTTTTCTATTCTAAAAAACAAAATTGTTTTTTTTTTCAATTTTGTTTTTCTATTTTATTTTCAGTTTTGTTTCAATTGTGTTCTTTTTTTATTTTTCTATTTTGTTTTCAGGTTTGGTTCTATTTTGTGTTTGCTATCTTGTTTTTCAATATTTTATTTCTATTTGGTGTTTTCTATTTTGTTATTTTTATTATAAAATAACAAAATAGAACAAAATTGCATAATTAAAAATATAATTAAAAATTATCAAAAAAATATATATATATTAAAGTTTTAAAATTCTTCCTCCAGGAATTTTAATTTGCAAAATCTCTCTAATCACATTTTTGGCTGCTACCGCTGCACTACTCTGATTCAGTGAATGTTTCACTCTTTTCATGGCGCATTTCATTTTAATTCTATTATGTTGTTGATTAAAAAAAAAGCAAAAGACAGTAGAAACAAACCAGATTTGGGCCTCCTATAATTCTGTTCCTCCTCCTTGAGGAGTCTGATTCATTGTAGTTCCGCCACTGGATGAAATATAAAGTTCTGTCCAGATAAAGGAGAATATTATATCGAACACAACAATTCTGACTACCATTTCTCATATACTTTCGGATATAAAACCGCTTTACGTCGAAAAATTCTTTATTAACGCAGATTTTATCGAAAATATTCGTTCTTATATTTATTAACGTAATATTATTCGTTACGTATTAAGCTAAACTTGGCTTCGGTTTATCAAATAAGAATAAAGATTAATTTAAAAATAAACATCGAATAATTGTTTTCTTCAAAATATTTTTTGGCAGGTTGGCGAATTATATATAAAACGATTCACACCAGCAGTAAGATAAAACGATACAATTTAGCCAATCATCGATCGGATTCTCATAACGACCACACGAAACCATCTGTGACGTCGTTAATTGTCAACTCGTTTTTGCGCTCGTGCGAATATAACGTTTTGACTTTTTATCGAATGGAAATGATTAAAACATTCGACCAGCTTGGAATAATTATTACTCAGTCTTGAAATGATATTAATGAGAATTTCTAAAGATTTTTTTACTGTTAAAAATGTAAAAAACATATTTAAAAAGTTACGATATAAAAATAAAAATAATTGGGAAAATTAACGAAGAATGTTTTCAATTAGCCTATATTTTAATCTTGAAAAATAGTCACGAAAATATAAAATTTACTGGATAATATATTGATTAAATATTATTTTTAATTAACTATTCCCTCCCGACTGTTTTAATTAAAAGCATTTCAATGGATTCAAACAATTTTAATATAGGTTATAAACATGAGGATTCAATTATGAAAGAGAATTTATAGTAGTAAATCTCTAAAACTCTCGATATATATATATATATATATTCTTCTTTTCATATAAAAAAAAGACATCCGTTATCTTCAATTCTTAAAAATACTCCATAAAATACTTTTTTAAAATTTAAATAACTGAATTTTATTCGGTGGTTATCGTGGATTGTATGACGAGTTTAATTTTAAAGCTATTTCCTTGAGTGAAGAAAATAATCAGAAGTGATTCGGCTCCTAGGAAAGTTCCAAATTGAGTATGGATTTTCAAAAGTTTTGTTAAGAACTAGAACTTCGTTGAATGAGTTTGGGTGCCAGATCTAATATAGTTGCATTCCACGAGGTTCATTCGTTGACAGAGAGACTTACAAAACACAAAATTTAAAGAGAACCTACAATAATAAATATAAACTTCTTACTCTTCTAATTTATTAATGATCACTTTTTGAATAGCTAAATTTTTTAGCCAATTAATTTTTTTTAATATTTTAATGTAGTTAGTAAAAGAAGAAACTATTAAAGAGATGAGTAATAACTTCGAAACGATAACTTTGAAGGAATGTTTCAATAGAGTTAGCAAAAGAAAACTATTAAATAGATGAATGATAACTTGGAAAGGATAACTTTGAAGGAATATTACAATATAGTTGATAAAAAAAGAAACTACTAAAGAGATGAGTAATAACTTCGAAAGGATAACTCTGAAGGAATGTTTCAATAGAGTTAGTAGAGTTAGTAAAAAAAACTACTAAAGAGATGAGTGATAACTTGGAAAGAATAACTTTGAAGGAATATTTCAATGTAGTCCGTAAAAGAAGAAACTACTAAAGAGATGAGTGATAACTTCGAAAGGATAACTCTGAAGGAATGTTTCAATAGAGTTATCAAAAGAAAACTACTAAAGAGATGAGTGATAACTTGGAAAGGATAACTTTGAAGGAATATTTCAATGTAGTTAGTAAAACAAAAACTACTAAAGAAATGAGATAAATTCGAAAGGACGACTTTGAAGAAATATTTCAATATAGTTAGTAAAAGAAACTGCTAAAGAGATGAGTGATAACTTGGAAAGGATAACTCTGAAGGAATATTTCAATAGAGTTAGTAAAAGAAACTATGAAGAGATGAGTAATAACTTCGAAAGGATAATTCTGAAGGAATGTTTCAATAGAGTTAGTAAAAAAACTACTAAAGAGATGAATGATAACTTGGAAAGGATAATTTTGAAGAAATATTTCAATGTAGTTAGTAAAAGAGAAACTACTAAAGAAATGAGTGATAAATTCGAAAGGGCGACTTTGAAGGAAACTTTGCCAATTTAACAGAAATCGCCAATCGCGTATTCTCCAGTTTAATACTAGTTTCAGCAAAGTTGTTTTAAGTTACTAAAATATATCGCTTCATTATAATAAGGTTAAAAAATTAAAATGGAAAGTGAAACATATTTTATCTCTCTTGTCTTATTATTTAAAAATTATGTCTTAGCACTCGATATCTATTCAACCAATTTGGTGATAACAGTGAACAGCATTAATGACCAACTATATCTCTGTTCGTGTTTGTGGGATTTTTATTCAGGTTATGAGACGGAGGGGGGAAAAAGGGAACCAAGCTGTTTTTATAACAAACGAGCTCTGGGACACGAAATTATTCTTCTGTTCTCGAAATATATCATTCCTGCAGAGTATTCGGATGTCGTCGTTGTTTCTTCGCGTGTAATTCCACAGAGCGCTCTTAAAAGTGTTTTTAAAGCTTGAATATAAAATATATATGGCGGAGAAACGAGTATTTTATTAGCCACCCGTCGATAGTATTCGCAGTATTTTTTAACTGGTCTTTTATGGAAAAAAAAGAAAGAAAATTAACTCAAATTTATACAATATTTAAAGATTTTTGAAATTGTTTTCTACAAAATTGAATGTCGAATTCTTATTAATAAATTCATAGTATGGCATTTCTCCTCTTCCTATATTAAAAAAATTATTATTAAATTTTTTGGTGGCATTTTCTCTCTGGTAAATTAAGCTGTTTTTAAATTGTCAAGTGGCTGCTGGATCACTATATAGAGAATATGTAGTACATAAAGATAACCTAGAGTATGTGCCGCTATATTACATACACTCGATGTAATGGATAGAGAGTATACAGTATAGCGGCATATACTCTAGGTTATCTACAAAAAAAAAAGAAAATAGTTGAATATTTGCTGGTACTTCAGCCACTTAATCTTAAAAATATAGAATAAGCGTCATAAGAGGAAAACAGTTTCTATGTAATGGATAGAGATGGGTAGACACTACTACTTAGTATATGACTAAGTATGTGCTACTACATACTCCTTGTGTGTGAGAATACATAAAGAGTATGTAGTGGCACATACTCGACACCACTACATAGTCACATTCTCTCTATTCATTACATAGAGAGTATATAGCGGCACATACTCTAGATTATCTACCAAAAAAAAGAAAATAGTTGAATATTTGCTGGTACTTCAGCTACCTAATCTTAAAAATAAAGAATAAGCCTCATAAGAGGAAAACAGTTTCTATGTAATGATAGAGATGGGTAGACATTACTACTTAGTATATGACTAAGTAGTAGTGAGTAGTAGTAGTATGACTAAGTATGTGCTACTACATACTCTTTGTGTGTGAGAATACATAAAGAGTATGTAGCGGCACATACTCGACACCACTACATAGTCACATTCTCTCTATCCATTACATAGAGAGTATATAGCGGTACATACTCTAGATTATCTACAAAAAAAATAGTTAAATATTTGCTGGTACTTCTGCCACCTAATCTTTAAAAAAAAGCAAAGAATAAGCGACATAAGAGGAAAACAGTTTAAGACGAATAAAACTTTCTCACTTTTTCCATTTCCCAAATTTCATTAGCTTTAATTGGGACGTTATAAAAGTTGTAGACAGTCTGTAAACTATAATTAATTTTCTTCATTTCCTAATAATAAATTAATCTAACCGAAAAAAAAATACATTTGCTTGCTTGCTACTTTGGAAATAAATATTTACAAATCCGGAATCAATCCCGAAATATCTTTCTGCAAAAAAAATAAATAAAAAATGAAAAGAAAGAAATCAATAGGGCTTACGACATGCAGAATAAAATTTATTTTAGCTGATTTAAAGTATTTAATCAATAAAATTGATTCAAATAATTTAATTACTCATTTCTAACGTATAAATAATTCGTATATAGCCTTATCAGTATTTTTCAGCACGTTTGATACATCAAATGATTTTCTTAATTGAGTTTTAGTAAATTTTTTATTAATTAAACACTCTAGACGGAGGTGGAGTGGGCTGGCCATATTGCTAGATATGAAGAGAACAGGTGGACCAAACTCATCACGGAATGAACACAACTAGATGACAAAAGGATTAGATGAGGATTAAAGAAAAGATGGCATGATGAGATGGTGAAAATCGCAGATAATATTCGAATGAGAGAAGCCATGGATAGAGAAAGATGGAAAAATTTAGGGGAGACATTTGCCCGGCAATGGACTGAAAACGGTTGAAGAAGAAGGAATTTTTTACTAAATCTGATATAAATTTTATAAGTTTACTTAAGTTAAATCATTACTTGGAATGATTAAACGGTTAATTTTTGATTTGTGAATTTTACTCTTTTTTAAGAGTATTTATACTCGTACTGATGATGCATTTTATATGCATAAAAAAAAGTTCTTCGAGTGGTTTATTAAAACTCCAGATTTGGTTTTTTAATTGGTTTCGTGTTCTACCTGAAAGCTCTTTTAAGATTTTCGTAGAAAAATACTGTTATCATTGCATCTGTTCTGTTGGCAACGATTTGTTGGGTAAATAAGTTTTTCTCGGATTGTATAAAAGTTAACAAAGATATTTATTCTCCAAACTTATAAATTCGAAGAAATTCAATATCACGAGACGGATTTCACTTTTATAAAATAATAAAAATGTAAAGAAAGAAGAAGATAACAAAAATATCGTTGAGTGATAACCGAAATCATTCGTTTCATCAGATGAAATCACTATGGTAACCACATCTTCCAAGAAACAGACCGAGTATAGTAAGCTTACGAGTAGAATTTAATAGATTCATCTAATGACATTTATAATCTACATAAACTTTCCCATTTAGTAAATTGGTGGATTATCAAGAAAATATTTATTAGAATAAAGAAATGCAGTTAGAGGTAATTATCTTACTTTCGTTAGGGGGAAAAAAACCACATCAAAGTTAATCTTACTTCGAAAAGACGAATAGATTTTCGTAAAGAAGATAATAAATCCTTTTTTAATTAAAGAAAATATGGTCGAAACTAAATTAAAAATACGAATATTAACGATTTTTATATCCCAAGATGTATGAGATGAAAGAAAACCGACTTCAATAACGTCTTATTACGGTTTCGAATAACGTTCAATAGGTAAAATTGACGATAAATATTGTTTTCGAGTAGAGAGAGGAGAGTTAAAATTCGTTTTAGAAATTAATTTTCCAGACGTGCCGTATAAAATTAACGTTATAATTTATTAACCGGATTCGTTACAGATTAAACAAAAGAAAAGGCAGAGTTTTAAGTTTAAAAAAAAAAACAGTTCTGAGTAAAAACTTACCTGGAGGGGATTCGTAACCGTTCATGTATTCCGAAGTCATAAACTGAGTCATCAACGATGTTTTTCCTACTTCGAGTCCACCTAATAATAATACTTTACAGCTGTGATTAGTTTGGCGCCCCGAAGAACAGGATGTGGCACTAGAGGCTCCTCCGGTCAAACTGGAGGCGGTAGAGGCCACGCTGTTATTACTTCTACTTCTCTGTCGTACTAAGTCTCCTCGATTGACCACACCTTTGGAAGTAATACTGAAACTTCGTAGAAGATAATACTCGTCTTCCGGAGGTTGATCTAATTCTAAGTCGACCGATAGTCCCATGGTTTTTGTTTGGCACGATCTAGCGTAATCGAAAGCCCTTCTATCGCGTCTGAAATAGGTCCTGGTATCCGAAGGCATGGTGGACACCCTGGGCCTAAAGTCTTCTTGGACTTGTTGTTGAGTAGGACGTTTCATCGTCCTGAAAGAAAGGGATCTACCGTGACGAGGACTGGTGGTGGCAGCTCTCCTTCTCCTATTCGAAGTATCACTAGCTTGATTTTCGGAGAATCTCCTAGATCTGTC
>WUQG02417239.1:0-15564 GCA_011317285.2 Androctonus mauritanicus | reverse complement strand
TATGTATTTGTAATATGGTATGAGTGTGTTTATTAATTTGTGTTTGGTTGCAAACTTTTGGTGTATTATGTTTGCTATTACTTGGTTGTGTCTGTGCAGGTAATCTGTTTGTGCAAGCAGCTTGCAACGCGACGTAATGTGTTGAATCGTTTCAGCTGCCATGTGGAATTTCCTACAAGTGTCGTTTGTCAATGTGCTGTCCTTCATTATGTATTTTTGTAGATTTTTGTGTTTATTATCTGGTCTTGTATTGCTATTTTGAACCTTCCGTATCTGTAAATAGATCCTACTTGACTAACCAGCTGTTTGACGCTTATTATAATTATTATTATTATTATGAATACTTGAAAAACTTTTCATTACAAATTAAAAATAATATTTTATAATAATAAGAATTCTACCACTATGATATAAAAATAGCACAATAATAAATCTAATTAAAAACTTGTTTCAAAGAACAACAAAGGACAATTTGTTGTTTTTTTTTTATCAAAATCTCTAAACAGAATAGTTGTAGAATGTTACATAATGAAAAATAAATACACAGATAAACTAAAATGATTTTTTTTAATGAAACTAATTACAGGGTTATAACAAATCATTTATTTTTATATTCAAAATTTTATAGGATAATTAATGGTAATTTCGGATGAAAAAAATCCTACAGGCTACTTTATTAAACGGCACAATAAATAACAAGGTTATAAATGAAACTAGGATCGTTTACATGCGACGCTGATATTCAGGTGGTACCCGGTATGGACGTTCTGGTTGTTAAAATATTGAAATATTTCCATACCAATTGTTTAAATAGTATAATAACAACTATATGTAAACTGAAAAAAATAGTTAATTCATTAACAATGAGTTTATTATAAACTCATAACATTACATTCGTAACTATTTTAGGTGGTCCTGTTTGTATACAGACTGTTGAATGCGAGTTGTGCTGCATTCAGATTAATGACAATTTGCTGATTCTTTAGGAGAATCACTAATCTATCCAACCAAGTTTTAGGAGAATCACTAATCTATCCAACCAAGTTTTAGAAGAATCACTAATCTATCCAACCAAGTTTTAGGAGAATCACTAATCTATCCATCCAAGTTTTAGGAGAATCACCAAATAAACATTGATAACTTGATAATTATTTAGGCGAATCATCAAGTTATCAATATTTTCAACGTTGTGAAAGCTTTAAAAATTCACTTTTAGACATGTGAGATTTAATGATAACGATGATTCTTTAGGAGAATTATCAAGTTATCATTAAATCTCAAATTAGGTGATCGTTAGTGTTTTTAAATACAGTAGTTTAGTTTTAAATTTTAGTTTCATTATAAATGTGTTTTAATTTTTATATAAAATAGTGAGCGTGACACTAATTAATGATAAATCATTTTTTGTGCAATAGTTTGATATTTATAAATTCAAGAATATATATATAGTATAGGCCTTTTGTATTTTGTCGTACAGGTTGTTAAATATCTTGAATAGCAGCCCAGCTTACATGTAATAAATTATATTCACAGTAATTCAAACAAGAGTCCACAGTTTTTTCTAATTTTAATTTTAAGAAAATTTATAATGACAGTTTATATTTAACCTGAATTTCAGGAAATCGATTCAAAAATAATATATAATTTATAGATCTATATTTTTATCTTTAATGCCTTCCATAAGTGGAAACGCATTAGATTTTTATTTTTCTTAAAACCAGCAAATTAAATAGTGTTATTTTTATTATTATTAATTTATTGGTGAACTCGATATACTCCTGTCTGCTACAGCCTAATTCAATGACGTATTCTCAATTAATGAATGTAATTCTAACAGCAGTAAATATGAAAGAATGACCAGATATCAGTGGCGAACCAAGGGGGCGGAGAGAGCGGATCGCCCCGGGTTTCTGATCAGGGGGGCCTCCCGAAGAACCTTAAATTTTAAGTATATGTAGTTATATGTAGGAATATAAAAAAGGGACTTTGTATTCTGGGAAGATGATTATGTATGTTTAAAAGTTTGTGTTAGAAGCGTTAAAATGATTTTTTTGTTTTCCAAATCGTTTTAACTATTTAATTTTGATTAAATAAATGTTAATTATATATCTGTGTTGACATTTTGTAAGGTGATCATTCCAATTAAGGGGGCCCCAGGGAGAATTCCGCTTCGGGCCTCGATAGCTGTAGATCGGTCACTGTTTACAGTGTATCTAATCACATGAAAAATTAAATATATCGTAATATTCTAAATTTATGGGTTTCTATCCTGTTTGTTTACAAATAAATTTACAAATCACAAAAAATATTCAAAAAATTATGAATTTCATAGTCTTGCATGCAACTTTATATCCGATATTAATTTAAAGTAAAAATAAAAATAGTGTAGCATTAAAAACTGAAAAAAGAACGAATTATAGAAAAAAAGATTAGTTTATGTAATTTTTTTTTTGCATAAAAAGACGCAGCCACACATTTTTCTATTGCAGTTATTAAAGGAAATCCTCATAAAAAGTTTTAAAATTACAAAATGGGCTCTTATTAATAATGCTGACTTATGATGATAATTTTCCATTTAATATATAGACCTATACTTCTTTGCATTTTACTTTATGCTGCTTTATCTCATCTATTTTATCAAGTAAATCAGTTATATACTACATAATAATATCTTGTTTAATTAATTATTAATAATGGTAGAGAACCCGGTTACCGGTATCATTTGAATGCTGTTCAAAATTAGAAATTCTCTTTAGAAAATCAGTAATCATTATTATAAAATGCTAAATGTTTTGTTTAAATCAGTCAGTGCTTAACCACTGCCAAGAAATTAATGTTAGCAAAGTTTCTCATAGTTATCTTCAATGGTTATCAGAGGGGAGCAAGACCACGGGCCTCACGATTTTAGGGGCCTCGATTCATAACTCACTATGCTAGAAAAGATATATTTGTATATTTTTATACTGTTCGAGCTTCAGTGTTTGTCAATAAACTTTTGCTTTTCTTGTACGCTTAACACCATACATTTGCCAAATTTGGTCTTTTTTTTTTTTTTTGAAGTACCTCAAAAATATTAGTTGACACCGATCTGGCATTTTTTTAATGAAAGTTTCTGGTTATCATACAATTTGTTAATCTCTTTCAATG
Source organism: Androctonus mauritanicus (assembly GCA_011317285.2). Lineage (NCBI taxonomy): Eukaryota > Metazoa > Arthropoda > Arachnida > Scorpiones > Buthidae > Androctonus > Androctonus mauritanicus. Next base: position 12,417 of record WUQG02417239.1, on the reverse strand, counting down.
AGAACCTATCCGAAATTATGAAAAGCATTAAGACAACGATGATTTAATGATGTTAAAGTTATAAAATGAAATAATCCCATACGTGTTTAAATAATTTGAAAACACATTATCTTTCGCAACATTATACAGGAAGTTAATCAGAGTTAATCTTTTCAAAAATTTTCTCCATGCTCCGTAGTGTGACGTCTGTAAAAGCAAAAGTAAAATGTGGACTTCGGTTTAAACATGCTGAGATAATTAAGACATTTCGCTCAACATGTTAAATGCAATTAACGAGTTGATAAACTGATTTTTGGTTAAGGGGTTAAAAGTCGACTATAAATTGGTAACTTAAATGATGGTACTGCGCTTTACAGAAATTAAAGCTAGAGAAATTAAATTTTTCCAGGCTTTCGAGTACTTTCGCTGATGAGAAATTCTGCACATACATATTGCCGAATATGTTCTAGAGATTAATGTAAAAGAATATTTGTATTTGAGATAAAAAAAAAGCAACAAAAAAAAACACAACACAGCATCACTCTTTCATGACTAATTTATATAAAGAAAATGAAACTTTTTCATCGCTAATTAAAATGAATTATTAAAACAAAAATTTTAATAGGGGAAAAAAATTAGAAATTAATTCTAGCATTCTTAAATTAATTCTATTCCCATATTAGATTAATTTTTAATTATCATTCCAACAGCATTTTATTTTCGATTCATTAAAACTTTAAATTCTGATATAAAAAAAAGGAATAAATAATAAAACAACGTCTGTACCATCAGACACAATTTGTTTTTTTTTTACTTAAATATCGTCATGAAGTAAACGACAAAAAATAATTAGTGATAATAATTATATAAGAAATTTAATTATGTTTTTTATTATTATTATTATTATTAAGAGTTTTAACCAGTTTCGCATCGTGAACTCATTCAAAGCATTTAAAATAATTATTCTATTTTTCAATAGAATAAAAAGAAAGAAAAACCAGAATGCAAACTAGCAAGACTATCAATCGCAGGATAATTATATTAGTTGAGCTTAATTGAATTTTTAAGGCAAACGCATTTAAGAAAGGAGGCTGCAAATGTTCTTGCCTGGTAATTGATTCGAGGTAAGGACATGACATGTGACAATGTTTGACTTGAGCTGAAAGAATGTTTACAGACTGCCAACGGCTTATCCTCGACGAATGCACTGGTCCATGGATAATATTATGAAGACATTGCAGCCAGATACGCCTCATCAATCTTGAACAGGAGAATTGATTCTTTATGTTACTCTGGATAATCTCGCTTTTCTTTCTCTTCAATAATTTAAACGTAAGATATAATTATTGCATATAGCAAGATGTGTTTATGCATAAACGATTTTTACGTGTCTCTCGCCATTAACGAGTATAATATTACTTATTAATTTAACAGCTTGATTATTTATCCTCATATTAACTTCGAAACGATTTTTTGGTTGATTATAATAAAAAATAAAAATATTATGTAGCAGTTTAAAAGGAAATTCTCGAAAGGAATACTTGGAGAGATGTTTCGTCATCAATAATAATAGTAATAATAGTTTATGATGAAGCATGTAACATTTTAAAAGGAAATTCTCGAAAGAAATACTTGAAGAGATGCTTCGTCATCAGCAATAATAGTTTATGATGAATAAACTATTTAATTGCAAATTTATTGAAGGTTAAAAGTTCAGATGAGAACATTTATCAATAGAATATTTTTTAGGATACACGCTATAAATCAGTTAAAGCTATATACTTCCTCATTATGCATATTTCCTTCTTGATGCGATTAAATAATTATGTTAATGAGGAAGTTTGCATTTATGAGGAAATCTAACTGTTTCAGAACGTACAACGATAAGTATATTAATAAAATTCGCATTATATAATAAATTAAATATTGTTCATCTGACTTAATATTCATTTTATTTATTTATAAGATTATAAGATTGTTAGGAGTTGTACTCTCTCATTAGATAGATACGAGAACTTAAAAAAAATTTTTTTTTCTTCTAAAATACAATAGAAATATATATATTTCAACTTTTTAACAAAGGTAAAAGAAACTCGACAAAACGTCACAAAAAATTGGGTAAAACATCCATCTATGAGGAGAATAAATTGCAGTAGACATGGAATAGCATGACAATCCCCAAAGAGAACAATTGTAACGTAACACTGATAGAAGTACAGAAGTTTCAAATGAGTCTGTGTTGTCGAAGAGATTTTTGTTCACTAAAATTTAACCCCAGCTGTAACAAGAACATGGAACAGGGTGACAAAGGATGAACGTAATCTGATATCTGACTTAATACGCGGTGCCGACAAAAATATTGATTTCGGCGCCAAAGACATTTGACCCCGTCCGAAAATTCACTGTTAGCTCGGGATAAAGCAAAAGCATTTGATGTACAGCACTGTCCTTCCTTTCGTTTACCTCCACTGGAAAGAAAATAGAAGGGAGAAATAAGATCAATTGATAGAAAACATACGAGAATGCATTAGAGACCTGCTAGATATTTAGAGGCTGAAAGTACTATTTTCTTTTTCACTTTTACTCCATTTATGTCTACGATAGTCTCCATTTAGTAATTTGTTATATATACACAGTATGTAAAAACTATTTCCCGTAAAACTGTGCTTGATATTCCTCGCTATATCGAGGCTGACAAATGCTCTCCCGTTATAACGACAACGCCTGTTTTTAAATGAGAAACAAATAACTTACATCCCCCTTTTTCTTTATAAACTTAAAACTATATTACTATTTTATATTAACTTTTGCTCTTCGAGAAAACAGGATTTTTGTTTGTAAAAAATAAAAGGAGCCAAATTTATTTGAAGAAAAATGAAGAACTCATCTGTAAAATTGCCAACTGTTATATCTACTCATCATCATTGTTTATAACAACAGAAAAAAAAGGAAAAGAACTTTTCCAAAAGGGGAGTAAAGACATCAGATCGTATCCTGACAAACATTACTTTTCCCTTGATGATCACAACATATATTTCTTGAGATGTATTAATAATATATATATAAAGTTTCTCCCAATTTATTGATAACGAAATATAGATATCAAACGTTTGAGGGTAAAATATAGAGGATTAGAAGGATAGTAATTAAAAAATTAATTAAGATTAGAATGGGGAGGAAAAAAAAGGAGACTTATAAATTGAATTTAACAAATGATAGTATCGGATCTCGAGAGATTAATTAACATGACATCGTTTCAAAAACAGTAATGATTACGTTGAAATGTGTTCATTCGGGTTATAAACATAATTAATGCTACTCGAATTTCCTTAAATTTATTTTAATTAGTTAATAAGATGTAGGTAATCATAATCATCGAACGTATTATATTTTATATCATAAAGGCTAGAAAAGCGATTTTCTTCGTCAATTAGTGAAGTCAAATTCGGTACCTGGGAAAAAAAACACCCATTGCTGCAATTAAGCAGTAAATGCTCGATGAATAATTAATGGGAAAGGTTTCAGGAAGAAAAGTTAAGCAAGAATGCTAGATGACAGGTATAAAGAGAAAAATTACTGATGTTAAGATAGATATGCTAAAATTAAATGAGAACAATTTTCCTCATGAGAACAAAAAAAAGGAATTTTTGGTTCAAAGAGAAAATGCTGAAAATATAAAAATTAGTAGAAAATATACGAAAAAATTAGGAAACAGTTTAAGCGATATTTTTAATTGTAAAGTAATAAATTTTATTTTCTCGAAGGTTTTTCTGGGTTAATCAATTACAACTCATTGTGTAATGGGGACCATGTCTAACCTATTACAAGGAGGGTGCATCGTAATCATCACCTTACCCAATTACTGAAGCTTTATTCCAGTCATTGAAGGGGAGGAGTGCTTTACCAACAATGGTAGAACACTCCTTCTCTTCAATAATGGGACTAGGGACTTCTATCTGTGAGAGATCCATTCTTCAATTTTCGAACAGTGGCCATCTATATATAGGTCTATAATTAAGTTACTTGATATCACGAGATCAATACGTTTGACCTCAAAATGTGCTCAAGTCATTTTTATGTTCTTGATCTCTCTGCATTATCTTTATTTTAGAAACGAAAATGTCAAAATGAAGAGCAGAGATCATCATGCACTTCAACTCGCAATTATTGGTTCGTTAACGAAGAGCAGGTTTATATAGATGATATATAAGCAGATCTTCACGTAATACTTTCTCAGATGAACACATACATTTCTGATTTTTATCACTTCTCCAAATCATTCTTCGTCATCTTTATTAAGACCGCGTAAAATGCATTTCGGAAAATCAAAACTGTTTAAATTTGATCTTCTTTTAATAATATGCCAATAACTTTTTATGAATGTTTTAATTCAATAATCAGTCACCATACAAGTGAGACTTATGGCGTACATAATTATTATTATTATTTTTTTTTGATATTTTGACTAATTTATACGATTTCTAATAGAAATATTAAACATAATGTTGAAAATTATTAATCTCAAGTCTAAGAAAGTACATCAATATAAGTACATCAGTACAAGTGATTAATAATTTTTTGATGTACATCAGTACATCAGAAAATTATTAATTCCTTATACTGATGTACTTTCTGAAATATTTTTTAAGTTTTTTTGAATATTTACTGATGTACTTTTTGAATTTTCTGATGTGCATCATCAGAAAATTCAATATAAGAGATTAATAATTTTCTGATGTACTGATATACATCAGAAACATAATGTTGAAAATCAATATTTTTCTGATATACTGATGTACATCAGAAAATTATTAATCTCAAATCTATGAAAGTACATCAATAAGAAAGTACATCAGTTATCAGCGTAAGTAGTATCATTCTTATAAGTCATGTTATTGCTTTAACAATAAATTTTGTATTTTCTTTTGATTATTATGTAGATTTAAGCACGGTTTAAAATATTCCTCGACGTCCATTTATGTTAAAATATTATAACTGAACCTTATAAATATTTCTCTACATATTCTAAACTACATATCCACGTGACTTTTATACTAAATTACCTAACATTTTGCTTCATTTCTCAATAAACTACACTGTTCTAGTATTACTTACGCATTCGCGTAATGCGCTTTCGTGAGACAAATATTACTATAATAGCAGATAATAATATAAAAGTATAATCGTACTATTAGATTGATAATCTAGTCGTACATAAAGTGGACAGTTTAGTTTCATTTCTAGCAACTTTACTCATTATCCTTCCTAATCGCTAGTTCATTAAATTAAAACAGATAAAAAATATAAGTTATATAAATATTTAAAAGTTTATTTTGATGTCTCTATTATATTATTTTCTAAAACTTCTTTTTTTTAACTCTTAAATTTGATGTTCTAATCTTTGGCTGAAAATTTTCGAAGTAAAGACTCCATAGGGATAACTCGAAAATCTCCTTCAAAAACTGTAGCGATGAAAGGATAATCGGATAATTTCATGATTTATACTTCGAACAGTAGAATCGTTCATCCATTGTACTATTGTCATCCTTTTTTTTCCTTTTTCTAGAAATGACGCGGTGACAACAGGAATGTAAAGAAAAAAAATGAAAAATGGAAGAATTCTTCTAAGTGTGAATGATTATTTTTAAAAAAATTAATAAATAAGTAATATTACAAAAGAATCGGATAGAAAACATTATCTAGAAAACTACACAAAATAAAATATCTACAGAAAAAAAAGAGAGAGATGAAAAGAAAGTGGAAATAGTAAAGAGAATAATATTGGAACAGGAATAAAAAAGAAAGTATGAAGAGGGGGGAAAAAGAATGAAAAATATTGTCAACTTTTCGAGTGAAATGATCTTAAAAAGACGAACAGAAGAGGATAATGATGATAGTGAATGAAAGAAGAGGATGCAATTTCAAGAGAATGCAAAATTAAGATTATACTTTGTTATATACGTATAAAAATATTCTCCCTGCATAATATTTTAAATTATGCAAAACAGAATAACAAAAATTTTCCACATAAATGGGTTAAGTATTAAAACAATTATCTTTCTTACGACGATCTTCTCATTTGTGGCATGCAGTGAGATGCAAAGAGAGCATTTATCTGTACATGAAAAGGGAAAAAAGAGATTAACTTATCGTTATGTAAGTGAAAAATGGTCATTTTTTTCATACTATTTGAGAGAAAATTAAAAAATTTTAAGCAATATACACGCAAAAATTAATAAAACACCAAAATTCGCTGAAAGCAATCCAAAAAATTAAAAAAATAAGAGACGGAGAGAGAGAGAAAATTGATTCTAGTTCCGAAAATGAACTAACTCGTCCTATTCGGAAATTTTCAATATTTTTTCGATATTTTTTTTATTTTATTTTATTTTTGGATAAAGGTAAGCATAATATCAGAAAGCTTTTTAGCCTTGAGCAAACAAGTTTTATTTGGAAGAAAGTTTGGATATTTGTTGACTTTCCGCTTTATAAAACACACGAGAAGACTCAGTATTTTTTATTTTTATTTTTATTTTAAGAAACTTTAAACTAAAACTATCGCTTTCGGCAATTAAAAAAAAGAACACAAAAGTTCGTTTTAATACACGAGAAGAAGAAATTATTAAAACAAGTTAATTTTTTTTTAAATTTTCCTCAGAGTTTGGGATTAGTCTCATAAGTAGACAAGTGCTTAATGATGTATCCTTGTACGGCTTAGTGAAAACAATGCACCTGAACGAAAAATATTGCTAAACTAGTAGATGAAAACATACAAAAAGTTCGAATAATAAATAATCATTTAATTATTTCTGAAAAATTAAATTGCTAATTAGGCAAAACTTAATCTTAATTAGGAAAACAGCATGTTTAGTAATGAAACCAATAGATGGAAAACAGCATTGGTTCATCATTGAAATGGAAAAGAATATGTTTAGCATGGATGTAAAACGACATGTTTAGCATTGAAAACTGATTCAGTAAAATCATTTTTATGAAGTTTCACTTCAGTAAAATTATTTTATTGAAGTGAAACTACTGAATGAATGATTAAAATGGAAGCTCGTATGAAATTTCAATATTTCAATATTTATATATATATACAGCACTACACATAAACTAAGATTATGTTTACTCTTAATTAAGACGAAGACTGCTTTCGATATACTGATTTATGTTTTTTCCGCTCTTTGAACTGGAAAAGGTAAAAAAAAGTCATATTTATCAAAATAAATGAACGTAAGCAAAACAAAACATGTTTTGAATAGTTATTTTCGGATTCCCAAGGATATTTAGTAGCGTGATTTATTTACCGATAAGTTACCTGCATATTGATTTCATTTCTTAATGGTTTCGTTTCTCAGAGAAAATAAAATAAAATAAATATTTGTTTAATTTTCTTACTGAAATCTGTTGTGCAAAAATTTAAAAAAAAAATGCAATACAGAATTAATTTCGTGCCTGAATTCATACTGAATTGAACGAGCAGAAATTTTATGAAAGAAAAAATATCTAACCGAACTTGATGATGGTTAACGTCAGAGAAATTCTTTCTTTAAAATGTCATAATTGTTATAATTCTGTGCAAAATTAATTTAAAAAAAAATGCCATTGCATAGACTTCGAATCCAGAAATCCAGGCATGAAATTAATGCAATACAGAATTAATCTTGCCTGAATTTATAGTGAATAATTTAAGTATGAATTGAAGGAGCAGAAATTTTATGAAAGAAAAAATATCTAACAGAACTTGATGATGGTTAACGTAAGAGAAATTCTTTAAAAAGTGATAATTGTTATAATTCTGTGCAAAATTAATTAAAAAGTGCCATTGCATAGACACTGAATCCAGTAATTCGTTTTGTGTAATTTTTCTGCAGAACGGATGGCGAGTTGTACATTATTAAACAACTTTTATGATCATATATATAGGCATATATATATATATATATATATATAAAAGTTAGCATACCAGAAGAGGTATTCGAAAAATCTTTATGATAGAAGCATTTATTTTTATTTTTTTATTATTTTTTTGAAATTTTAGTGCGAAAAAAAAGAAACAAGTATAAAAAACTTTTTTTAGGTCTTTGATGCAGAACAAAATTGAACGATAAACGTACTTGTCTAGAATGTCAATTAGAAGGAAATTCCAAGGAAGAATCTTCGAAATTCGATATTTGATTCTATAATGTGCCAAAATCTATCATTTATATCGCCTGTGATGTCTTGTGCAGTTTCGGAAATAAAACTTTCGAATATTTCTCTCACATTGCACGAATTTTAAGCAACAAAGTTAAATTGTTTCGAAAACAAAAGAGAAGAAAAGTATATGCGTAAAAAAAATTTAACTATAGTACATCGTGAAAGTTTTTCTTGAAAAAATTCAAGTGATCGTTTTACAAAACAAATATGTTTTTATGTCATCGTATAAATTTTAATCAATCGAGCGAGTAACCTAAGTTACGGATTGACGACAAACTTTAGATACTCCGCTATAATTTATTAAAGCAATATTGTATCATGTGAATAAATTGTAGAGAATAGAAACGAAATCTCCAAATGTGGCAAACGAAATTTGTACTGTTTACAAGGATTTAACTGCCACGTTTACCGCAATCCTTTTATTTCTTTTTTCTTTTTTTTTAATGCCATTCTCGAGAGTATTTTTCATAATTAAGACATAAAAATCATTCCCTTTACTTGTGTTTCTAGAAAAATATCTGATAATTATCTTGTCTTTTGTCACCATTTACTCTGTCAGTTGATATATCTTGTCTTTCATTTATTTCTTCGAATAATACATTTCGATGTTCTCTATCTCGAGCCATTTTTTTTCTTTTTTCCTTTCGAACCGAAACAGGAAATTCGTCTTGTTTCTAGCGATACTCTTCAAAGGTGCAATAAAAGCTAAACGATATCCTCTGGTATGGTTTTTCTACGAAATCAGTTAAAAAGTGCCATCTTCTAGATTCTATCATTGGTACATTGAGAATCAATACGCTATTGAAAGACATAAAATAAAATTGAAACATTTCATTTTCTCTTTTGTCTACAATAAAAGAATTATTCTTTCTTCTTATAAAAAAATTCGTCAACATCTCATTCAGTATGATATTTTCTGATTCTTTTTCCTATAAATTGCGGAAAATGAGAAACATCTCATTTGATTTTCATGGAATTATCTTTTATTCTTTTTTTTATTATTATAAGATTCTATTGTAAAGAGTATCAAATTTTTAAAAATCGAAAAAAAAAATTAAATTTAGTACATGAATTGTAAGTTATTTTTTTTGTAACACTGTTATTCTTATTTTTCATTTCCATAATCATCGATTGTCAGATGAAGGTACATCAGAAAAAAAAACAATTCTTTAATTCCTTTGCAACCGCTAATGTCGTTAGAAAGCATGTATTTCTGCATGTATTGGTAAGTAACGAAAGAAAACTTTTGTTACTTACCAATGCATGCAGAAATGTAACCGTTTAATCCTCGAAAATATTTACAATATCGAATTTTATCAACATATCTTCACCATTTCTTCATAGCAATATATTTGAATCTGTTCTAAGATATATATATATATACCACTAGAATTTCAATCCAAGATGAAGGCACTCTTTATTATAATTTGGTATCCTATAAGGGGATTTACTATCTCAGAAGGACTAAGAGCATAAAATTCCTTTCTTTTCATGGCAGCAAAGCTATAAAAGACATACTGTATGAATAAACCATTCTTCATGTGAAAATTTTTCTCATCGCTATCGCAGTTCGTTTTGTACAAAACACTTTATAACTTTGCATAATAAAATCGAAACCAAGCTTCTGTACAACGTATCATTCTCGATATCACTCAGCATAATTATTTCAACTAAAAAAAAATCCATAAATACCTTGAGAAAACTTCGAATAAATATCTTTCATGGTATTAAATATAATTAAACATATTCGATGGTTTCAATTAAATTTTTTTTTAATAACTATGAGTTTCGAACAAAATTTTTAGTTTGGAAGTATACGAATAAACCAAAGTAAAATTTTCCCATATTCCCATAGGTAGTATAAGAGTAAAAATCTAAAAATTAGCTTTTGCAATTCTCAGATTGCTTCACTGATCCGTGTAGTTGAAATTCTACCTACGAACATTAAACACTTGGCTAAGGGCCATAATAATAATCTATATCGAAACTATTGCTCTGGGAATAACTAGATACAGATAGTGAATTGTTATCTATATCCACTTTTCATTAATGGTTAGATTGAGAGGAATTTATAACTGACTGAATAAAATTTTTTTTCTACTTCAGTAAACTCGACATCAATTTTAAAATTTCATTTTCTCGTAATATATATACTTTTGACCATATTAAAACAAAGATTAAATAACTTTCGAAGTAAATATATTGTATAAAATTGCAATTAAAAAATATATACCCTTTCAGTAAAATGTGTATAACATGCAGAAAAATAAACTTAAATATATGTAAAAATCATAAAAGAAATAACTGAGAAGTACTTGTGAAACAGATGGAAAAATAACTTCGTAGAAAGTATGAAACAAGCAAAAAAATAACTGCATAGATTTTATGAAACAAATATAAAAATAACTGTGCAAAAATTATGAAAGGAAAATAAATACGAGTAAATTATGAAGCAGATAGAAAAATAACTTTATAAAAAGTATGAAGCAAGTAAAAAAATAACTGCATAAAAATTATAAAATAGAAAAATAACTGCATAAAAATCATGAAGCAGATAGAAAAATAACTTTATAAAAAGTATCAAGTAAGTAAAAAATAACTGCATAAATATTAAATAAATAGAAAAATAACTGCATAGAATTCATGAAACAACTATAAAAATAACTGTGCAGAAATTATGAAAGAAAAATAAATGTGAGTAAATTATGAAGCAGATAGAAAAATACCTTTAGAGAAAGTATGAAATGAGTAAAAAAAAATAACTGCATAAAAAACTATAAAACGAATAGAAAAATAACTGTATAGAAATTATAAAACAAATATTTTTCTATTTATTTCATAATTTCTTTGCAATTATTTTTCTTTTGTAATTTCTACACAAATTATTTTTTTTATTTGTTTCATAATTTCTGTATAATTAATTTTCTAATATTTTATAGTTTTATGCAGTTATTATTTTTTTACTTATTTCATACTTTCTACGAAATTAGAAAAATAACTTCGCATAAAACAAATATAAAAATATCTGTATATAAATTAATTAATAACCAAGAATAATTACAAAATGCATAAATAAGCTTGTTATTATAGTAGTATGTATAACATTAAGAAGTTAGCATCACAAATTATATTTTAACAATATTATTTGTAATATTACAACTGAAATATCGCTATCAGTTACTATAACAGCATGCTACGTGATTGCATTGTTTCAAATATCATTTATGATGTTTTAGATTTTATTATTGTAACAGCACTTTACGATTATGATACTTTCTCTTAGATAAAAGTTACTTTCTTGAAACTCGATATTTTTAATAATATAGAACTGTAAAAAATCTGTGAGATTTAAGGAAGTAATTTTTTAATCATAAAATGTGTTACTATCCCTAATAATCACAAAACTATGCAGTGCAGTAATAAATTTTATAACTGTTTTAGAATCGCGTCGTTACGCGTATAACAATAATTAAACTATTAAGGTAACATACAAGAGTTTAGAATTAATTATTATTAATAATCATCAAATCTTATTGTTACGTATCTCTTATTGTAATGACGTAATAATTTTAAAATGGCATGGAAGTAATAGTGAAAGAACTAGTATATGTAGTGGAAAACATTTAGTTCTATAGCAGTAAAATGCGTAGCGAAAACAAAATCAAACTTATAATATAAAAATACTATATATGCTACCTTAGCAATAAAAGAATAACACTTTTTTTTACAGTTTATTTATCTTTTTTGTAAATAAGCAAACACGTGTTAAACAGACTTATCGCAGTTATCCTTTTGTCAATATTCAAAGCAAACATTAATGTAGAGCAAAGTTGTTGAATTGTTATATTTTTAATATTTCAGAAAGTGTCAGCACCATATATAAATATTTCATCCTTTATAAAAACTGTAAATATATTCTGTCGAGAGTGGAAGTGACAAGTGGAACATATTTTTGCTCATAAAATCACCATTTTCAGATCGATTCTTTAAAATCGATTATATTCTAATAAATATATTTGCGAATTGAATATGCCGATGGAATACAATTTATTTTAGGATGATTTAGACGAAATCTGTGGTAGAAAACCGCAATTTTTTTTTTGCATGATTTACTAAAAATACGAAGCCATATATCTGCAATATGTGTTTCCTCACGCAACACGTTTATATATATATATATATTTTTTTTACAGAAGAAATGATCACACAAATTACTGATGCAAAAAAAAAGTAGCG
>WUQG02417238.1:0-40620 GCA_011317285.2 Androctonus mauritanicus | reverse complement strand
TATACACATCAGTTAGATGTAATTGAAAGATCTCATATGTAGCAGTTATCCCAGTAATGATTAATCAAAATTTAGAGGAATATAGCATTCAGATTATCTGATAATTGCCTCAATTACTTTAATCATATGAAGTAATGTTTGATAAAACTCTTTAAAAAGATCGAATTTTACTTTTTTCATTCATTTTATTTGACACAAATGAAAAGTTGACATTTTTATTTAAATATAGCATACATTTAAATATATATATATTGTTAAAGCAATTTTATCAAGTAAACAGTCTTGAGAAGTTAATCTTGTTAATAATTTATTTGAACACACTATTATATTTTTGCAATAATAATATAATTTTATGAAATTATTATATTAAAGAAATTATCATGTTAAGTGAAATTGTTATTAAACTGAATATAAGACTTATTAAAATAATTGCTTAGCAATTATAATTTATCAATTGTTTAGCTATCCTACAAAAAGTAGATAAAAATAATTTTACAGTAATAGTTTATATACAATGTCAAATTTTTCTAATGAAAACAAATTTTCAAAGATTTTGACAGTGTAGTAATAAAATTGACTCAATCAAAAAAGTATATTTTTATTTTTTAATTTGAAATTATTAAAACTGAATTCACTTATAAAATTTTATCAGAAATGAATAAGGCAAAATTTAATTATTTTATATTTTTAGAAGCTTTTCAAAATTTAAAAACATTGAATTATTTTTAATTGGATTAATTATTCTCTAATATTTTATTTCTATAGCAGTTTGATATTTAAAAACAAGGCATTCTATGACTCAGTTATATGTTTAATCAAAAATTTATATTTTTAACAAATTTCTGTGAATGAGAATTTAAAATTATCAATGTCAATCAATCAATGGAAACAAACAATAGAGAAAATATATTGATGATTTTGTTAATAAACAGGAAAATTTTATATATAGATACATAAAATACTTTATTAGGATTCTTTCAATGGTTTTTTTTTAATTAGAATACATGATGGAGATTAAATGTTACATGGCAGATATAGATGTTCTGATATACCGGTATTTATTTTCAGATCCTATAATGAAATTTTCCTAAAGAATTTTATTTTTAAATATGAAGAGTCAGTAAGTTACATAAGTTGATGCCATAAGTATCTTGTGTAGTTTCTATGTGGTACTATTGTTTATTTTTCCATACAATCCTCCCTACATTTGCACAGTTGTTCCAGACTGACAAGTGAGTCCTTCAAATTCTGCAGTGAAGAACACTTTCAGCTGCTATTCAGCTACAGAAGCACCTTCTGTTTGATCTATTATCGTTAATGAAATTCTGGCTGCCAAATGTTTTCAGAGAACCAAACAGATGGAAGTCTCCAGTTGCAAAGTCCAGACTATAGAGTGGATGTTCCAGCACTTACATAGTTTCTCCATCCCTGCTGTATGCTGTGTGATATTGTGCAAGATACTGTGGGATTGCAGGTCCAGATACTGTATTTCTAATGAATTGCATCAGTTTACCTTGTACTTCATAGTATGAAATGGCATTGACATTTAGCTCCTATGGGGACCAGCAGAATCCCATCTGCATCCCAAATACAGTCATAATGTTACCATGGGTATCATGAACTTCTTGGCCACCAGTGACTGGAGATATTCCCAGTGCATAGAAGCCCACTTCGACTTGGGTTGGTAGTAGTATACCCATGATTTATCATTCAGGATAATCCAGATCAGCAATCAGCATATCCTTCTCTCAGCGGCATACTGAAGCAGATGCTGCAAAGACAGACCATGCTCACCAGTTTTTGTTTCTCCGACAGTTGTGCGTACAGTTTACGGAACTTCGAATGATCGTGCATGATGCCAAACCGTGCGAGCATCCTATCTCATTTACCATCGTGTGATTCTCTTTTCGGTGCGAATCATTGCTTTAACGCACTCCATAAGCAGGCTCGAATCATACTCGTATCTTCACCAGATGACTTTCGTGCGTCCCTTGGCGTTCTCCATCCAATATGCACTGCTTGTCGTGATATGTGCTGCTCATATACAGGAATAGATTCTTTGTAAATATCCTTTGCAGCAAGTCCATTCGCTCACAAAAACTGCATAACAGACAGCTGCTCTTCGATCGTATACTTTTCCACTACGGTCGCCATGTCATCGCGTACACGGCGCCATCTGCATATGTCGCGGGAGATTTTGAACGATTCTCTGCTGTAGCTCGAGAATTGCCTTTTACGTAGTATAGTCAGCACGTTCGTATCCGACGCCATCAAACTTCTACACATGTTTGTAATTTACTGACTCCCCTCGTAAAATCATGGTGTGCTTGTTAAACTTTTTCTTTAATCTGTTTTTTCTTTAATTTTTCTTAACAATCTCACATTTCGTGATAAATAAACTAAACTTCGTGAAACTCCGTGAAAAATAAACTAAATTTAATTCTGTGAATAATTTTTAATAAATAATCAGAATATGTATTTGTTCCGAATCCAATTTTTAATTTTTGCTCAGAGATGGTTTAATTAGAAAGTTATATTGTTTTTTAAAACTTCAATTTGGAATATCTCAAATTTTATGCATTGAAAGAAATTGATTCAGATATTGATAGAACCGGAACTAGATGAGATTTTTAGTGTTGAACAGAAAATCTTAAAGTATCATTTGAAATCAGTGAGAAATACACATTTTATATTTTTTAGAAAATTTAAATGGATTTTTTGATCCGATTAGATTCTATTGTTAGATGGCACAAATAATATTTCAATATTGCATTTCAATGAGCTTTTCTGTTGAATGGAATCCAAGATATTAAAGGTGGGGCTGGGGTTTCATTCTTGGAGAAACTGTTAGTGTATATGATGCCTGCATTAGTATAACAAATTTTTTAAGTTCATACTTAGCCAATATTTTATGGTTGATAGGATGAAATTTTATCAAATATTTATTGGCATACCAATAAAAATTTTTAAGACCTGTTGCAATAGATAAC
Organism: Androctonus mauritanicus; assembly: GCA_011317285.2. Lineage (NCBI taxonomy): Eukaryota > Metazoa > Arthropoda > Arachnida > Scorpiones > Buthidae > Androctonus > Androctonus mauritanicus. Next base: position 37,630 of record WUQG02417238.1, on the reverse strand, counting down.
TCAATAATCATTACCTAGATATTAATTTTTTCTTTTGTGTAGATATCAAATTCAGGTTTATTTGCCTCTAATAATTAGTTATTAGAATAATAAACTCATTTCTTTGAAAATAACTTTCATATACTGTATCTTAAATTTATAAGAAATTTTCCAACAGAGCATACAAAAAATTTCATAGGCCCTATTTAGTTTTATGTAATTAATTTAGGTTTTTTTTTCTAATGGAATATTTCAGAAATTATAATTTCCACCAATGATATATTCGCGGAAAAGATTTCTGGGCTGTAGCCTCAAAATATAATTTTTAATTGATTTCACATAATAAATTTCATCTTTTAAATTATTTTAAATAAATATAACTTCTATATAAATCAAGATGGTTTATAAATATTGTAAGCTATAAAACATATTTTTTAAAAGCAATTTTAATCTGCAATCGATTAATCTTAGATCAAATAAAAAATAAATATAAAACGGAATAAATTGCCTCCTATAAGAAGCCATAAAACTAAAGTTAACAATTAAATTTAAACAAAACTTATCGGTTATAATGATAGATTGATTCGAAGAATTGTGAAAGGACATTCATTCTCATCATTATTTTTAAATTTCAAATTAATATAATTAATGAAATATTTTTAATTTATTTCATAAATATAAATAAATAAAAAATTAAATGTAGGCCTACATAAGAACTAGCATTAACTTATATCATCCACATACTGCTCCTACATATTGCTCCTACGAATTTTTCTAGATATTCCATTATTTACAATCATAAAATTGAAGTAAATTATATTTGTCAAGAGATTTTTCATTGATCAAATATTATCAGAAAGCAACAAAATATAAATTTAAATAAAGTACAGTATAATTATATTAAAAACTTTCTATAAAATATTTTATGATAGATATACATTATTTAATTTTATAATCATTAGCTGTAAAAATAAGTAAATAAAGTGTAATAAATTACAAAAAAATTAATAATTAGTATTAATTGGACAGATACCAACGAAAATAATCGCAATTCTTGATAAAGTACAGAAATAGAATCAATCCGTATACTATAAGGTATAATAAATAACATTGTTTATACCATCTTTTAAGTGTATATGTAGTGTTCGGCAGGAGGATGGATAACGGATGGATAAGATGTAAATGAGGAAATTTTTCGCCTATTCTGCTGCTTTTTTATCTGAAATTCTGAAAATATTTTGATATTAAGTTTTTCTTTAACATTTTATTTTTAAATTTGATATCATCCATATTAATAATAACCAAAAAATTCAATAATAAAAAATAATGAGTTTAAACAATTCCTGAGAACTGACCAAGTGAATGATGTTCGCGTCATTCTGAAAACAAAAAGCTTCAAATTTTTAGTATATATTACAGTCTAGTACAGGATGTTTTCTAAAACTATAATACAGTGTTTGTGTTTCATTTATCTAAGGATTGGCTTATTTATTGGTCTATATCAGCGATCTCAAACGCATTCTCATCAAAGGGCCACTTTAAACATCTTCGATTGGTTGGGAGGCCCATTAGACATCTTTGGTTGGTGGAGAACCACATTTAAAATTAATGTGTTATGGGAAAACACTTATACAATATATGAAATAAATAATCTAAAAGATTGATTATTTTAACTATTTATATATTAATTTCCATGATGATATGTCGCAATTCGTATTCAAAATTACAGTCAATTTATAAATGATAGAATTTTTTCCAAAGCAGAAGACATACTGGTAGCAGTTAGAAACAATAAGTGGCATTGGACAGACCATATTGCAAGATATAATCAATGAACAAAGAAAATTACAGAGTGACAACCAAGATAAAGTAGACATCTTTGTAAGCAATACAAATGATGAAAAGATGATACAAAAAAAGTAATTGGTTTCCAATAGATGCAGATTGCACAAGATAAGTACATATGGGAAACAAAAGAAGAAGCCATATATATCCAGAAGTAGATAAAATAGTAATGCTGATGATGATATGTTTCCTAAAAATTTTGATTCAATTGGATTAAAAATAGAGAGAGTATTTAATGATATAATAACATGCTATTAAAATGTGTCTGAAAAAATAATTTTCATCTAAAAAAATAATTTATGTTCAATTAAAACATTAATATGTAAAAAAATATGTCAAGTACAATACTAAGAAATTAGAATGCTTATTAAAATTTAGATGTGGCTACTTGGTAATAATTTAAGAAAATAATAATGTTAACCACATCAGTCACATCTAAATTTTAGCAAGTGCCCTAATTTCTTGCTACTGTACTTAGCTTATTTTTTTTATATATTAACATGTTTTTGATTGAATAAATAATTTATGAATATGATAGATATTTGTTCTGTATTACAAAAAAAATTATGGGAATCATTTTATATAAAATTGCATTTATGGAAGTCATATGCATCTAAACTAGAAATAATTGTATTGGCTGAAGTATAGTAAAGTGATGCTATCATATCATAAAAAATATAGACAGGTTTATAACCATAAAATTATCTTATCAATATTAAATGAAGAGCTTTTTTTTTCAGTCAACATACTGAAAATATAAGCATATTATGTCATTATAAAATTTGTTGATTTTTGAATGCCAATTGAATATTGATAAGATAAAATTAAAAAATATATATATATATATTTATTTTAAGATTGAATAATGTTTAGTCTTAAAATATATTGAATTCTTCAATCATTGAATTATATTCAGTTCTTTCATGTATATGTATGAAAGGATTGAAAACGAATTGTTTATAATGCCTTAATCAGCAAATTGCATTTATATGACTGTATTTTATTATTTTTATAAATTTTGAAAAATTCCATCATGATGTCTAATATAAAATTTTTCTCTATTCGTTGGGTTTCTCCTTATTTAACTATATAATTAAAACACTTAAATATTGTTTATTTAATAACTTTAAAATTAGATATAATTCTTGTCAAAAATTATATATTTATGCCCTATTTACTGTTAACATTAATCATAACTTCCATTGTATAAGACTGAAATAGTTCAATGAACTTCATATATTTTGTTTTCATAATTTGAAATCTTGAGATTTCGATTTTTCATAAAAATATTCTAATTTTAATATATTTATTAAACATTCTTAATAAATATTTTTCCGATTTCCACAGATAATGTTTATTCATCAGATTATTTTAATTGTAATTTGTCTTTTGTTTCTTGCATGTTGATTTCGTTCATGAATCTATTAAAATTTTTTAATTTGAAATAACTTTCAGTCAAAATAAAAATTCTTAACTATTGTAATTTTATTACTTGCTGTTATTTTTTTTTTATAATAAATTATTTACAAAGTAAACTTTATATGAATATTTATGAATTTAAGATTTGTCTGAAATTTAGAATTCAAAAATAATTCTTATATTTTTTTCCTATAAACAGAATTCAGGTAAAATATCTGAAAATTCATAATAAATGTCACATCTTAAAATGTAATATTGAATACAATTAAATATAATTGATTAATATTATACAATTATATTTATAACACTGATTACATTGTTGACTGTTAGTATTATATGTTACGTTTGATATTAATCTTAATTTGAATCCACATATTTATAGAGTGTAACTAGAATTCTATAGAAATTTTTTGAGTCCTTAAGTTATTTTTTTAACTCTCAGGCCTTCTGTTTTTATATTTAAATCTAAAATTAAATCAAACAGACCACCTGTTCGTTTCGTATACTAATTAAAGATTTCCATATGGGAATACTAACGTAGAGAACTTTTTACAGTTTTATTTTTTGCAATATAATGCTGGATAGATGACAGATGTACTCTTTCTACGATAAAGACAAGAAGCAGTTGGGAAGTTTTTGTTGTCTATACAGATGGATAATATTAATTTTTTATGCTGTATCTTCTAAAAGTTCCCGATATAATTTTGTAAAATTTCTAGATTTCGGGCGAGTTCAGAACCTTGTTTATTATTTTTTATATGCTGATTATTGCTACGCTCCGATTGCACAAAAGCTATGAATAATTCCATTAATTATGTTTAAAATAACATGTAAGTTTTCAATTGCTATTAACCCTCTTTCGAATACTTTTGGGATGAATGGAAAAAATAAGTTAGTAAAAAATCATGCAAGCATGAATTTTTTGGCACTTTTCCAGCTGTTTATCTCTCTTTTTTTTTTTTTTTTTACTTTAATGCTGCATTATTTCTGACCTACAATCACATCAAATTCCATTGAATCACTATAGTCAGAGTTAATAGAGAAATTATAGATCCAATATTAATGAAGTATGGTATTAAAAATATTTTATTCAAATTTTGAGCTTTGAAGAGATTGTGACCGAAACAAGAGTGCCAATAAAAAGCTTAAATTTTGAGCTTAAATATGGAATACCTTCAGTATGAACTGTGAATGTTAACTTACATATTCAACTAAACCATAACATTTAAACTGTGTTACATCTGTATTAATTTCCTGTGAACGTTTTTGGTTATTATTGCTATATATGCATATTTTGTAGCATGTTGATTTTTTAAAATCACTTTAAAATATTTTTTTTATGGTCTGGACAAGTTTTATTCATTAGAAAAGGATGACGATATACTATGAAACTTAAAACCTTTCCTTTCATCATTTTTTTTTTTTTTTAGTTGAAGAATCACCTATAAGTGGAATATGCGCAGCTATGTATATTTATTATTATTTTTAATCAAATTTAAACGATAATTTTCTTATTTAATGTTGTTCAGTAAATAGTGTATAATCAGATTTAACACAGGATGTCCCAAAAAGTGACGTGATATATCACCGGAAAATCAGTAACTACAAAGTCTGGGGAGTGTCCTAAAGAATCCATGCTGAAAAGGAAAAAGTCTAAATGGCAAGTGGTTTCCGCTAATTTAACAGGACAAATATCTCTCCAGCAAATTATCGACCCTCTTTGACTCTCCAAACATGCACATTTATTGATTTTCAGTACTAGTTTTTCTTGTTATATCCAGTTACCTTTAGGGAAATACTGCACGCTATAATAATAAAATATAGAAAATGTTTAGAAAAATCTCTCCAGGACGCTCCTTATCCGCAGTTAAGATCTAAATCTAGTTTTTCCATCGTATCCGGTTACCTTTGGGAAATCTTGTCAAAAATATAAAAGGTATTTATAATTCAGTGTGCAGAAGTGTTTTAATAATAGAATTATTTCTTGATAAAAATTGTAAATTAAATCTAACCAAATAGTTAATTTAGTAGATATACCGTACAGTATAGCAAAAGAGCCTGTTTCTTCTTGAATTGGGGAACTTTATTTTACATTTTAGATGTCTGTTTATATAATTTAAAGTTAATGACTTTAAATAAATGGCACAGCTTTTACCCATCTATAATTTTCGTCACGCTATGTAATAGTAATAAGAGATAAATGCGAAGTGGTACTTCATCATCGACGTGGCGTCATCAGAGTTGAATAACGTAGTCTACTAATTTAGTATAATTGCCTATTTCAGAATGTTTTTTACTAGATAATTTATAAATTCCTATAGACCAGTATGCTGCCTGGCATTATGTCAACTGAAATTTGCATTAGAATTATCACCATTCACAGAACTTTTTAATGTTCAGATTGGTAACAATCGAATCCAGGGCAGAAGCAGTAAGGAATAGACGATGACTCAAGGAGCTATGACTCAGTCCAAATCATTAGTTGAGTCAGTTTTCAAGTGCATTTGTAGCGTCGCTCAAATGGAGAGAGAGAGGGAGTCTAGATTTCTACCTGTTAATCTTTCAGAGCAAATTGTATTTTATTATAGATACATTCAAAGAATCAAATATGATAATGAATTAACGAGCTAACAACATAATGATTCATGATCGGCACGAACTTCTAGGAAGTCGTTATTGATTGATTACATTGAATTGTTTAGAAAACATGGTTGCATGCATCTGTAAACATCCCGATTAAGTCTGAATCTTCCTCCGTTGCTCTCAGATGTCATTGTTGTACAAATCAGTCAACCTTTCAACCTTGACTAATGATTTCTCATTGCCAATGGACAGTAACTTTTATTGTCGTTAATAAAGTGAAAAAGGACAGCAAACTGCAGTCATTCCGGCTACAACTGACCGGATTTCTATTTATTCTCTGCCTGAAATGCTGCCGACTTTGCTTTCTCACCTGGAGTAAATGTGATACGGTCGAATGACCACTGGTTTAGTTCTTAATTTTGCCGTTTGGGGTGGTAGCATAGTCGCGTTGCTGCAATTCCCGTACTTAACAGATGTGATGGTTGACTGCTGTAACAGCAGCAGCAGTTTTCTTATTTTCTAAGAGCTTTTTGAGCACGTTTTTATCCCTACGTTATTAATATCATGTGATTGTTAATAAGGAGGTGCAAGACAGGATGACTAGAGTGGTATATCCCAGATCGGAAGAAGGTAAGAATAATATCCAAATAATTAACGGCAGTGAAGAATTCGTATACAAAGCTAGTAGTTATTAACTGCAGGGATATTCTAAAAGATGTTCCTCGTCTATCTTCCATTCAACATCCCACTCTTGGAACTATCCATTGTTATTTTAGGAGGGAAGCTATGGGGATATTTCGCCTCCCGTTCAAGGAACATATGTGGAAGGAAGAAGTTTAGGAAGCACTCCACATTGTACAGATGGCTTGGGAGCAGCCGTTGACACGAGGACAAACCCGTAGTGTTTTCAAGGTCGGCCCTTATTTGGGATCGTTTTCAGATCCCGTAATTTATTTTTTTTAGATGAAAAGTCTTTGGTATCGAAGCTACTATTAAAATGCGTACAAAAAAAGGTATGTTTGTATTTCGCATTGGACTTGAACCTGTAACAAGTTCAATAACCGGTAGTGATGGTCACTTACCCTAGAGCTCGAAAGTACTAGCATGTTCCCTCAAAACTTGCTCTGTTATCGCGGTTTTTTTAATCTTCTGTCTATAAATTGTTAAAACGATCTCTCCTTCGACCTTCATGTTGTTTCTCTCTTTCTAGCGTCGGGTTTTCTAGCCACCTGTTTTCGTGACTTATTTCCATCACGATCATGCAGAATTTGAGTCATGAGTCGCGTGTAGAAAGGGCTAACGTTAATCAGAGGTCATATCGTAGGTGGAGAAAACCAAAATTTTACATATTTAACACAATTATCGAGTTTAAAGTGGCTCTGTTTTTTTAATCAGCGACGAAGTCAACCTTTCTCTATCTTCAAGTATTTCCGCATTTTCCTCTGGGAAAAACTGGTTTTTTTTTTTTTCTATACGCAAATGATGAAGCGGATGAATTGTTACGACAGAATAGGGTCACGTAGTTATATGCGCTAATAACCAATGAGGTTCTGTCGGTAGATCATCAGGGATTTGAGAACGACACGTGGTCATTTCCGAATCAGACAACCTAGGTTTTATTTCTTAGTACAAAGTACCATTTCATGTAATACGAACCAGTATATCATATTGTAGCATTGTTCCGGTTGAAGTCCAGAGTCTTAAAATCAAGCGTCTTACTTGTTAATTGAAATTTTACAGATTTTTTTTGAAGTCAGAACCTCATTTTATGAAAAAATCAATCTTTTAAGATTCTTTGCTATAGTTCACTGTTGCTTTAGTTTCTGATTTATCATATTGTTTCATGGCATAGTTGAGAGTGAATTTAATCGATCAGATATGAACTTTTTCTGGCTAATAAGATGTTTTTGCATCCAGAAACTTGTAATTACACCTAAAATGCATACAGTAGTATTTTATCATCAGATAGGCAGGTGATTGACGACCACGTTTCTTTTTATCATTATTCGCAAACATAATTATATACAAGTACAATACTTAATGCAGCAATATCTACGAGATAGTCGACGTATAACGAGTTTTATTTAGGGAATAGTGTTGTTATACTTCATGAGATGAATTTTTCGATACGTTAAAATTATCGTTTTAATTGAATTTCGTGTCTGCTACATCAGGTTTAGGAATTTAGCGCACATGTTTTTAACTCCCCGGGCTTCACAATTTAATGTCTGTCTCGTTAGTCTTGCTTGGGAGCCAGTTATGTAAAGTAAATAGTTAATAGAAACAGTCAGGTGTAAAAGATTTGCCGGGAAGCACCTTATTATAGAAAATAATTGTTGCTCCTGGACGTTGATCTCCCGCTGTTGAAGTCATCATCAGTTCACCTGCCGGTGATGTAACTATCGTTTTCCTGTTGTTCGTGATTCACGTTTTATTTAATATATTGTTTTAAGTACGCTAAACGAGGAAGTGGTATACGTAATGATTAAATAATATTTGTTCGAAGTTGATGTGGCTGAGGCAATAACAGATCGATTAATTAATTTTTTTTTTTTTTACATAGTGGAAATGACAGGAAATACTAATTAACTGTACGATATTAGTTTAAGTACTGTAATCGAAAACCTTGAAATTCATTATGAATTTTTCAAGGACACGTACTGTCGCGTTTGTTGTGTTTATCCAATCGCAACTCTACTAAGTTGGGCCGTTTCCAATTTGGATTAAAACTTTACTAGGCCAAGCGCTTACACGTCACTGACTATTGCCTCATAAACTTGACTGATTAAGAGCGAACAAGTACGTATCGAGGGATGATAAACTTATCAAAGTAGTAAAAGAACTGAAGGTACAGTATTGTTTTTTCCCAAGTTTAGATGGGAGCATTTAAACACGGAGACGAATTTTATTTAGGTGAGTTTGTCATCTTTATATTATCATATAGAACTACCATTTTCTTCCATTTAAAAAATGCTCGATAGAAATGGATGCAGCTTTATGTAATTATCAAAAAATGCATTTTGTTTAGCGAATGCGGATTCGATTTTCTGATAGTTTTTCTTGTATAATAATGATTTAGAATATGGAATCTGGCATTTAAATGGTGAATGTTCTGGCGTGACACGTTATCTTTTACGCCCTGGATGTTACATTAAGATGTAATCTTTTAGCGATAAGTTTTTCTTATAATGCCTATTTTTCACGCATATAAAAATGAGCGATCTTGCCGTTTTTCCTTCCTTATTTGCAAAGGATGTCCTAGTTATTTTCTATTGTTTTAGATATTATTTCGTCTATGAAACATAAATTGCGATGAAGAGGAAAACTGCCATCTTCGTTTGACTTTCCTCAGCGTTATTTACTCTGTTGTACTGGAAGTAGACTGCATTCATGCTATTTTCTCCAATCCATATCAAATGGCATTTATCTATAAAATAAATACGTATAAGGTGACATAAAAAATATGTCAAGTATCTCTGAATAGGTAATTCTTAAGTTGTAATAAACTTTTATTTAGCAGATACTGAGCATTTATGTTCTATATTTGTATAATATAAAGGGCTTGATTTTAAAACAAATGATAAACATAATATTTTAAGCATAAAAATACTAAAGTTTTTTTCGTTTGTAGATATATCCGTTCATAGGTTAAAGATTGAAGATAATAATTTGATAAGTTTGATATAGTAGTATTGTGTATAAAAAAATTTTAGATATGTCAAAAATTCTAACCTGCTCGATAGAAAAAAGAGTGCATTTTCTTCATTTGCTTGTTCAGCATTATAAACTGTTGCAGCTGTAACGATAACATTCTCGAGACAGATGCTTTAGTGAACTAAAAAGATGAAGTACTTAATATTTTAATCAGTCTATAATAAAAGTCATTATGCAAAAAAAATTAATTAAATCAGCAATTCTCGTTCCAATATCGAGTTAGTTAATTAACAGAATATACTACTAGAATATTTTTACAATAAAAAAGATACTGCTATAATTATAAAGACGATTCTGATGAGCTCACTTTTTGCAATACAGCAGCAGCTTGTGCAATAGCGCTGGAGATTATTTGGGCCTCCTGTCTTTCGTGGGGATCATTTCTCACGATTAGAGACGAAAATAGCGCGAGGAAGGCCGATAAAATTACCCGAATTACTTCTGTTAGTGTCGACAGTGGATCGTGCTATTGATAGAAGGTGACTATGAAGCAGGTGCTTTCTTGCTAGATGAATATCTGAAGGCATGACCAGAAGTAGCCATTGCTGTCCTGTTTCTCACCGCTTATTTTATTATCTGTAACGAGTGTAGGCAGTACATTCATCTCTGTGTTGCACTGTTCGATGTTTTTACGACCATCAAAATTATTTTTTAAATACATATTTCTCCAGATAGAGTTAATGAACTTTGAACTTGTAACATTCGTTAATCATATTTCTTTCTGTTAGAATCCAGTTTTTTTTATAGACTTCTAGACGGACAAATTTATTTTTTATGCAGCAGAATATTAGTACTTATATAAATTTATCAGAAAAGAAAATTTTTAGTTTTTATAATATTAGAAAAGTCGTGTAAATAATAAATTATATGAAAATAATTTTATAGAAATTAATAAATAATAATAGTATAATTTTTAGAACTATGTTAATCTGACAATTTGATTTCGATCATCATAAACGGCTTTCTTCTCATGATAACAATAAATAAGTTTTTAATAAAGATACTGCATCATATTCTTATTTTATATGAAAATTTCATTTTCAGATAATATCTTAGTTATTTAAATTAGTGTTCTTTTATAGGGAATATCAATATATCGATAACTATTACTGCATTAATAAATTTTTTGCGCATGATTACTCTAAAAAGTACATTTCGAATTTAGATAAACTAGTCGAGTCAATGTAATTTTGGAAAACAATATAAGAAATTTGTTTTTATAAATAGCAGTTGCCATTTTATTCATATTTGGAAGAGCATTGAAACGTTTCAGAAGAGCAAACTTTATATGAGACATTCCATAAGGCAATCAAGCTATCTTTAGTCTAAGCACGATAAGAAAAAACCGGAAGTAAACAAATGAAATGATGTTAGGTTCATTAACTCTCCTTTCAAGTTATGTGAGTGTTGTCCAATGACAGCTAGCGATTGTAGGGGAAAATTACATAATCCACGTAAAAAATACCATAATTAATAAAAAATTTTTAAAATTAGGATTATAAAAAATTTATAAAAATGATTCCATCTTATTAATATCAGAAAAAAATAAACTTGAAATTGCGGAATGTTTACCGACTTGAATCTATAAGCTCATTCTGTTGGCATTTATTAAGTATTCGAATAAATCATTCAATATTTCAGTGATATTCATTATATATTTCATTTAATTATTAATTAAACTATATTATAAAGATACTAATGAGTTTTTTGTTTATGTTAAAGTAGCTAATTATTCTTTTTTTACCAAATTGTATAGATTTAGGGAATATTCTATTGTTTTTCTTGATGAAAGTGTTGTTAAGTAAAGTGAATTTATCGCCTGTGTAATGGGATCCCAATTACATTCTCTTATTAAGAAATAAAATACTAAAATAAAAATTTAACTATGTTAATTATAAATTAACATATTACAATTAATTTTATTTTTATTTTCTAATTTAGCAATTTTTTATTTGAACAGTTTTAATTAAATTAAATATCTCTGTTTCATTTTACATAACTTAATTCTTTTTATAAACAAAAAATGATGTGTAATATTTTAAAGGGCGAAATTTTTCTGCCAGCCATCCAGCATTGACGATTTAATATATATATTATACTAGGTTTGTTTACCTCTGATTTTTCTTAAGGTGTATAAATTATAGAAGATTAGAAAACTACATAATATTCTAGAAAGAAAGTAAATTTCCTTCTTCTGGAGTTTCATATGCATTCGAGGATGGGATTACTGAGAACAACCAGATGAAAGGATTGCTAGATATAACAAAATAATATATAGTATTAGAAAGATATTGATGTTAGTATTAAATTTTCAGTTCATCTAATTTATCGATTTGTGTGTGAATAAATTATTCAAAATAAATTTCAACAGATAATTATTAAATGTCAATTTTAGTCGCTACGCTTATGTAAATATGATATTTGAAATATTTGCATGTTGAATTCAACTAATCATAAATACCAGTCAAAATCTTAATTGGTATTTCTGTATTTTTAATTTATGAAACCGGGATCCTGATATTAATACCGATATTCCAAAAACACATTTTTTTCAATAAATTTTGATCATAATTATGGTAATGCTTTAGATTTAATTTTATTACAATAATACAAGTACAGTATTAAGTATAATTGTAGTACCGTCATTGATAAGTACAGTATATAAAAAATTTAGATTACTGTCTATAACATTTTTTAAGCTCCAGAAAGATCTATAGTTTAGTTTTAAATTTTCCAATAATCATGTCTATTTGATATTTAAAATTCTTCCTATTTATCAAAAAATATTGTTGATTTTATAACCTCTAAGTTGATAAAATATATATATATAGAATTTTTTGGTATCAGTATTGGAAAAAATGACCATGGCCCTTGAATCTTTGTATCGTTAGTCTTAGTTTCAACTTTTGAACTAAATTTAACATTTTTAAAGAGTTTTTTTTAATTACATTATAAATATAGCATTGATTTAATCCATTTTTTTATTTTTTCATTTTAACAATATAAATTATTTTAAAAATTTGTTTTTTAATTAAGTAAACTAAAACACATTTCATGACATGAACTTATTTAGGAGCATATGAATTTTTGTTCATAATATACATTATCTGAATCATTAGGTTTAATTATATAATTATGCATAAGTGATATAGTTGATAGAACCATATAAAAGAGTGATAAGCATTCTATTTAAAAAATCTAAAATGGAATTCATTTTTTCAGTAAAGTCTGAGCTCAGTCTGTTTATTCTACCCTTCAATACATCTATAGAGATGTGGCAAGTCTAGGATAGATTTCTAACTAGTCTGCTATCTGATATTGCTCTATTTAAATTTAGTAGTCAAAACTCTCATATAATCAAACTAGATATAATCCTAAATGCAAATATTTTATGGTATAACGAAAAATGAAAAAAAAAAAAATTATATTGCATTTGAATGCAGTTTTGATTATTATACAAATATAATAAATTATTTTAGAATATTTATATTGTCATTTTCAAACTCTTTATTCATATTATGCATGATATATTCAACATCAAATGCAAATTTAACTTCTTTCTTTATGAATAAATTTGGAATAATTAAATTTAAATTGTATTAATAATGAGTTTATGCAAAAGACGTTGGCATATGAAATTAATTAATAACTGAATTTTAATTTTCCAAATAATTAGACAAAATTATCTTATGTCTGTCTGGAAGTGAGCCACGAATCTTATGAATAATATCTAATAATATAACATTAGATTACTGATATTATCATTAAAGTTATTACTTCTCTGGATACTAATATATAATTAAATAATTTAAAATATTAGAAAAGTTGACTAAACCTTGTTCTATTTTAATTTTATTATTATGGATCTTGACATTGGTCATATATAAAGTCAAAACTAATAATAAATAAGTATTATTCATTTTTAAAAATCCTTTATTGTTCTTATTAAATTCCATTTATTTAATTAAAATTTTAAAACATTCATTATTAATATTTGAAATTTACAAATATTCATAAAATAAATGTGTTTTTATATTTAAAATAACTTCTTTTTTTATATTCAATTTTTCTTAACATATTATTGGTTGAAGTAGGAAAAATTTTTAAAAATCAAGAGGAACAATTAAAAGTTTTACTGTAAAAAAATAAATATAAACTTTATTAAAAATATGGTTTAAATAGAAAATATGCTATCAACAAGAGCATATTTGTTTTCATCCAGTAGATACAATGATATCTACCATTTTAACAAGGATGATGCTTTTTTCATAAATTATAAAAGGGCAACTCAAATCTCTTCCAGTTCAAGTACTGTTAATAATGAAAAAAAATCAATATAACAAATATCATGATTGAAAAAGTGAATACCAAATATTTCGAGTTATTTAATTTCAATATAAAATTAATTATACTGTAATATTCTGTTAATAGTAAATTATTTATTTTTATCAAACTCAATAAATTTGAATTTTAGAAACTCAATTTCTTATTTAGGAAATGGGTAAGTTTTAAAAGTTTTCAGTTAGTTTTTAGAAGTGCAGTTTTAATAAATTCAATTATTATACTTTTCTGGTGTACTTATAGAAAAATATTTTTTGTAGTAGTTTAATTCCAAGAAAATGTTTTAAAACTGAAATGCTTTAAACTGGTATCTCGAAAAACTTGAATGGGGTTCATTAGCACACCCAACTCATTTACAAAAACAGAGCAAGCGGTTCATTTGAGACCAGATTCATTTACACAACCGTCACTGTGAAAACCATAAAAACTAAATTCTATATTTACTATGCAAATTTATAAATCAAAACCATGGTTAGCATAAATAACTACTACTCAACGATATTTCTTTGAAAGCAGAAGTAATTTATGAAATTTTAACGATTTCACTGCTCGAATGGAGCCCTCATTTTTCAATTTTTTTAATTCGAGGAATTTATAAATATTTACATTTTATATGTATCGAAAATTAATAGGTATTAAAATTAACTCGATCAAAATATTGAAAGTTTAATTGCAATATAAATAATTCAAGTATGTTCATTATACTATTAATAGATATAAAGGAAAAATAATAAAAGTTTAATTTTTCCTAATTCCTAATATTTTGAATTATTCTTGGCTTTTCTAATCTATCAAATTAATTTGTAAGGTTTTTTTTTATCTTATAATTTTATAAGAGCTCTGTGTTGTTAGGTTTTTAAATCTTAATTCACTCTGTATTTTTATTCTTTTGTCTGGAATTATAAAAAGTATAAAAACGTATAAAGTATTAAGCCAATTGTTAATTCTCCAAATTTTCGAGTCAGTTATTAAACTTTAATATTTTTACACATGGACTATGATAAAATCGAAATATCTGTGTATGAAATTTTTAATGTCTAATTTAACGATTATAGTTTTTATAGATATAAATCAATCAAATCTACTGTAAAATAATTTATAAGGTATAAAATAGTAAGGAAATACTTATTACCTGTATACTGTGTTTTAATTTTTAATATCGACTTTTTAAATTGTTGGCACCGTAAAATGCCAACAATTAAGCCAAATGATAAGTACAATTGGAAAAAATTTTAGATGATAAAACATACAAGTTGGAAATATTAAAATTATCTGAAATATCGCAATTTTTTTAATATTCGGCATTTACGCGACTTTTACAAGAAAACATTCACGTACTGCAGGAAGCCACTATCAATGCTATAATTATTCATATATCGTACTATATTTTTAATTTTTAATCCACAATTATTTGTGTTGTAAAACTCGTGTGCAGCCTTTTTTTTTTCCGTGAGCCGGTTTTGAAAATTTCTCAATTCATAACTAATAGTTTATACAACCAGTACATAGTTTGATTATTGATTTACTAAGATTGTTTAGAAATTGCTCAATATTTAATTATCACTGCTTATAGTGAAAAATCATATAAGTACTGCATAAAATTTTTTATTTCTAGCCATTTTATATTCAGAAATAATTTGAAATTTCTTCAAAAATCACAATGCTCTTATTAAAACACGAATTTATAAATGCGGTATATTTTTTAAGAGTATAACTGATAATTTTTAGAAAATAAATTACTTCATTTACATCTATTTGACTGATAAAGTATATATTCTTATATAGTAATTACAAAATTCACCTTTAATTGTTTTTAATATTAAAAACAATATTTTCAATTATATAAACCAGAATAATTGATTGTAATTTGCATTTATATTAATTGGGATTTGAATAATTTTCACACGTTGTAGTTTAATTGTATTTTATTATTATTTAATCTGTGCTCAATAATTTTATTAATATTTTGTTTTGACAGCCATTCAGATTAAAACAAAATGTTAATATTAAATATTGACAACGTTCAAATAGTTATCTGATTTTTTTTAAAAAGCTTTTGCTGAATATGATTGAATATAAGTAAAATAAAAAAATTACGATAGAGAAAAATATTGTATATTACGTACAACATATTTAAAATGCTGATTAAAAAAAATATGAAAATTATCATTATACGATTATAAATGCCAAAATATCGAAAATATAATATCTGAAAATAATAATAGATAAATTCTGAGCCATTTTTTAGTGATCGTACGTTTTCCAGGAAAATTGGCTTAAGTTTTGTAACATCATATCCAATATCGTATTGCTTTTCCCGCCGATTTAATATTTGAATTTATACAAATTGTAGTGTTAACAATTTATCATTGATATTTCTTAATATTGTTATTAGTTTGTTTGTATTTTAAATATTAAATATTTCTGAAATAATGTAAATTGAAATATCGATAAAGACCGCAGTACTGGATATGATGTCACAAAACTAAATCCAACTTTTACACAATATTTATTGTAACTTTTTATCTACTGGATATTTACGTAAATACGCATTATAGTTTGAAATAACAAGGAAATCGGATATGGCTTCACAAAACAATGCTAGGGTTTTTCTCTAAAATTATGTTCTGCATAGAAAAATGGTTCGGGACTTTCCATCACATCACAAAATTATTTCTCGGACTTTGTTAACATTCTGTATAATGTCAAAATAAAAATTCCCAGCATCAAAATACAGTGAATATTTGCCTTAGAATAAATAATTTTTAATCTATTTTCTAAAAGATAGATTTGTAAAAATTATTAGTGAGAATATAACTTTGTAACTTTTTGAATTGATCAGTATATTGACCGAATAGATATTCGTGAAATTCTCTAGAGATGTTCTGCTATTAAAGGCGATCTTCCTCATCTTTTAATTCTACAGCTTCAATCGTTTAAAAATGATAAACATAAACTTTCGGAATCTTTTCGTGACATATTTTAAATTTCATAAAATTATTCATTAGCTCAATAGAAAAATTAATCCAATGAAGATAAATCTAATGGCAAATTAATTGCCCTTTTCCTATTTTTAAACAGTGAAAGGTAACTGTTCAAACGTGGAGGTTTCTTTCCAATGACTTTTTAAAGTAGTTGATTAATTTGTTTTTACGAATTGGCAGAAAATTATTCCACTGAAGTTGATTTTTTAAATAAAATTAATTGGCCTTATAACTTCGATTTAAAAATAGATGTGCAAACTTTTGAGGCTTTCTCCTAATAACTATTGAACTATTTGATAATTTTTATAATGTTCAATAGAGGTTATGCCGTTAAACACATTTTAATTTCACTTCTTTAATCATTTCAAAATAGCAAATATACTCGGTAAGGAGGAATTGCTTGAGATTTTTTTACATCGTTTATAATTTAGTCTAAGAAAAAACTCATTTTATATATATATATAAAAAAAAAAAAATTGTTTATGATAGTGTTTAATATAGTACATCGTTTATAGTTAAATTGCAAAAGTTTACCCGAAGATTATAATTGAGTTTTTTCAATATTTCTGGATTCCAGAAATCGTTTTTTCACGATTCATTTTTTCTTCAGTCATCGCTGAGTTCGTCAGCTTTCAGCTCATTCAGTTACTGTGAAATTTCCTTTGTGATTTGTTTTTGAGTTTCTTCATTTAACTATTACAAATGAAAAATGCTTCGAAATAACGAAACATCAGAATATTTTTTCTGAACTTTGGCCATTTTTTAATAGATTGTTATGTATGTATGTATATATATACAGTATGTATATATAATTCATAAATAAATAATCGTTTAAAAGACATTGAATAAAATATTTGATGATTCAAAATGAATTTCTTCGTGAACTTTTTTGCCACTTCTGGATATAAAAATTCTCTTGTATAACCCGGACCCCCAAAATGCACATCCATAGAGGTTGCGTAAAAATTTTCAGAGATACGATTTTTTTGCTTATAATTCATGAATGTTATATGAGTGCATACTATTTTTCTTTTATTGATAAAGATGTGCACGATTAAAATATTTGGAGACTAGTGCTGTATATAACGATCTTTTTCAGTTCAAATGCGATGTTCTGATGCTAGGCCAAATGAAAAAATATTCACCCGCTATTACTCTATTACCATCATTGATATGCCTGTGTATATTTATGATTATCATAAATGCCTCTAAATACTTTATTGAGATATTGGTATTCAACAGAACTGGGAATCTTAAACATTTAAATATGAAATCAAATACAGTACCTGTAAAATAAGTATTTTATAGTAAAGTATTTGAAATTTTCTCAAATTTATTATAAAATAGCAATTCATCATTTTTAATTATATAATGACAAATCTTTTTTTTCTAATTACTATTTCTAAAAATAAATTTTGCAAAAATTATTCTTTCATTAATTATTATTATACAGTATATTGGAAACTTTTTATAATATAGTATGAATGTTTTGGCCTCCAGCAGTAATAGTTACAATAATTTATAGTATTTTATGCTATTTGTGGCACTTAAGAATATCTTTTTATTTAATATTTCGTTTATATTTTCTATTAGAACATATTTATTGTTAGTACAAATGTATTGTTTTTTAAAAATCAAATTGAAAAAGAAAAAATAATCTTCTGACTAATAGGATATTTTTCCTAAACAAGAATAGATAAGAAAAATAATGTATATTTAGTATCAACAAAAAGGGGAAAAAGCTTATAATTGAAAAAATTCATTCACTCACATCAATGACAATTTTTAATTTTCAACCAACTTCCAGTAAAATTTAGTCATCCAGGATGGATAAGTTAGTACTGTAAGTTTTTTTTTTTAAACTTTATAGTGGACTTCTGTTGATTATAAATTATAATGTAATTCATTACATTAATTATAGTGTGTATATATATATATATATATATATATATATATAGTCATATTTAAAGAATATAAGAAACAAAGAAAGAAATTTGTAATTATGGATAAGATTGCCAAATAGTTAAAATTACAGTTTACAGTGAGTAAAGCATTATATTGGCAAAAGACATGACATTGATCAAATAAGTTTAATGAAATTTGTCTTGAATATTAATAAAAGTTAAGAATGTATATTTAAAAGTAAAAATTAGATTTCAAAATTTTTTCATTGATTGATTTTTTTTGATAAAATTCCTGATCATTTATAAATTATGAACATTATGATTAACATCATCACTAGTGTTGCAACATTAAGCATATTCATGGATTATACCTATAAATTTTCTATTCACTTCTATCACAAAATCTTTACAAACAATCTTCATATTCTTTTAAGTTATTAGATATTATATTTTCATTATTTTCTTTTTTTTCCATTAATCATTCAGTCAAATGTATCTTTTTAGCAGAGCATTTCCCCCAATCCAATTTTCATTTCTCTAATGTCCTTTTCCTCTCCCGCTCTCTTTAACCTCAATTTCATTATTTTGCCCATTTAGCTAATTTCTAACATTTTTCTCTATATATACATTTCAAATACTTCAATTATATATTTTTTCATCTTTTCTTAATATCTGTTTTTATGAAATATAATAAAATACTCCAAACATAATATTTCCTAATGTCTTCCTTTAATCTAAAAGATATTTGTCATTCTTATTCTAATTTCTCTTTTATATTTTGAATTATTTATCAATAAACTATCCAACTATTTGAAGTTTCTAATCTATTTGATTCTTTTCCACTTATGTCTAATAGAATTTTTATTATCCCATGCTCATTATTTTTATTTGGATTTATTTTTATTCTAAACTTTTGTTTAACATTCTTATTGACTCCTGAAAATAGCATCTGATCATTGGAACAAAATAAAAACAAGCTTCAAATAGATGACTTTAATGAATTTAAATCATAACATACTTTCAGATTGCTCATTCTTCAGTTGTGACAGTTATATAATCAAAATTTTAAAATTTACACAAATCATTCTTGCTGCCATAATAAAGCCTTATAATTATAGTATTTTGTTTTGTATCATATTTAAATTATAATAACAAAAACAAAGAATTGACAAAAAAGAATGTCACAACTAAAGGTAAATGAGCAATCTGAAAATACTGTTATAATTCATTAAAATAATAATGTGAATCAGAGACTTATAAAAAAAAATCTTTTTAGTCTTTCTTTTTTGATTATCAGTTCCCAAGAAATAAGAATTTTCTCTACATTCTTTATCTTTCTGATTACTGACAATGCATTGATTATATTTGTCTCCAATGTATTATTAACAATTAGCTTTCACCATTTATTTTTTAATATTCATTAAATTATTTAATGGAATGGAAGAAAAATTTGATCGAAGAATTTAATTATAAATTTTGACAGAATTATTTTAAAATATGTAATGTAAAAATGCTATGAAATCTGACATATACAATAATTTAACTTTTCTTATAAGCTAATTAGAGTAGTTAAATTATTAGTAGCATACAAAATAAAAACATAAGGACAAAGAAACAATTCATAAACAGGAAATACTTTAATTTAATCAAACCAGAAACACCTCCACTTCTAAAGATTATAAATCATTATCCTTTACCATAAAATCAATTAAATACCCCACCTATGAACTATATCTTTAAATCTCTTTGAATTGACAGGAATCATAAATAATATACAATGCATTGCAGAATAAATAATCATGAAGTGATAATTAACATTTAAAATCCCACAGTATCCTAAATAAGGTATTCAGTAAACAATAGGAATATAATCAATTTGGTAAAACAAGTTCATTACAAGATGTCAATGGGTAATCTATTGTTAGATATTTGATAAGATGTTTCTGTATTTGTGATAGGTGACCTGCACTATTTTTTGTTAATAATGAATTTTTGTAGACACCATAAATGAATATTTTTTTTTTTTTCAGAGATTGTTTCCCAAAACCTATCTTGAATAGAATCAAAAAAAAAAAAAACTAGAAAAGCAGAATGTTATAAAAATATCTATTAAATTCAATAATTTTGTGTTCGTTGTTATGAAAACAAATCTATAATATGATACAAACAGCAAGAATACAAATATTTATTTATTTAATCTTATTTTCAGTTTGCTAGTCATATATTTATATCATTAAGAAATAATTTAAAATTACAGTATTATAATATTATATGAAAGATAGCCATTTAATTTAGTTTAATAAGCAAATTATTTAAAAAAAATTATAAATTATAAATATACATTTAAAAATGTTGTTAATATTTATTATTGATTTTAAATATTCTAATCAGATTATGATTAGAAAATTGATTTTAAATTTTATTTATTCATCTATTAATTTTAAATTTATTATTTTTTTAGTAAATAAAATGTTAAATGTAGAACAATGTAATCCTGTTTTGATATCATCACCATCTGCAACTGTGACATATCATAAAAGAGCATCTAGTGTACCATTAATTGAATTGAGGTAAATATTTTTAAATCTGAGTTAATTTTATGTATTTTTATTAAATAAAAAAATTTGCTAAAAAAGTAAACTATATTTAAAATTTACTTATATCTCTAAAAAATGTATTTAATTTCAGTTTTTTTTCTAATATAATGCATCTAGACTATTATTTTACAGAAATTTTTCTCATTTTATTTTGTATCATTATTTGAAAATATTTTATTTGAATTTAATTTTACTAAAACAAATAAGTAAAAAGGAATCAGAGTTAATAATTAGAAATAAGTATTAATTATTTTTATTCAATTTTGCTTTATTTACTGTGATTCATAATATTGTTTCATATACATTATTAACATGAAATCTCAATCAGAAAAGTTTTTAAAGAAACATTTCTAGATATTTATTTTTTGTTATATTTATGAAAATAAAAATTCATTTATAAATAAGATTGGCTTTATAGAATTCATTCTTTATGAAGGATTAAATGTAAAATACAAGATGTTTGTATAGTTCATATGCAATTTTAAAAACATAAATCTGAAATGTCTAGTTTTTTCATCAGTCCAAAAATTATTATTGTTATTCTTATTCAAGAAGTTTCAAGAAATAGGTTCTGTCAATGATAAACTATGATCTGATAAACCAAGTGTAAGTGAAAAAAGTGCACAATCTGTACAACAAGCCAACAATAAATCTAAAAAATTCTTTCTCTTATCCTTTTTATAATTAATTCTATCTTATATGCTCCAAAACTATAAATATTTAAAATTATACATGAAATTTAGGAATACCCTGAATATAATTATTATAAAATTAAAATTGCTATTAAAATAAAATTGTGATATATGAATTTAACACATTTTAATACTATGTTAAACTTGTAATTTAAAACAATATGGAATCCTGTAGTTTATTAGCATTATAATTAGAGATGTGTAAACATATAAATTTTCAAGTTTGAATTTTATCTTAGATGATATTTTTAATGATTACAAAAGTTAAATTTACCTAAATAGTTCCTTCACGATACAAAGAAAATGTCACCAATATTTAAAGCTATTTTTTTAATATATGATTTTATCAACTTACTAATAAATTCATACTTTTTATGATTCTAAATTATTGCTAACAATATGGCCAATAACTTAAAATCATAAAAAGTATTAAAATCATTTTAATGATAAATATTGATTAGGTAAAGTAAGCACTACTCAGCAGTCGTAAATTTCAATTTTTGATATTTTAATACACTAATGTTTTCGATGTGCAATACATCATCATCAGGCACAATACACAAAATTTACGACTGCTGAGTAGTGCTTACTTTACCTAATTAATTAATCGTATTAACAAAGCAGTATTGAGTTTTATTATGGATAAATATTGAGTGAGTAAATTCAACATTCAGTGATTTTGATAAATAGAATAAAATAACCTAAAAAATCTTTTTGATTCCAATATTCTTTTTATTAAATATAACAAAAACAATAATAATATAATATATATACTGTATATATATTTCTATAATAGCAAATTCCATTATAATTGCAATTAGTGAAATTCTCTTAACCACAGAAGAAAAAATTTTCTAGTAGCAGCAAGTTTAGTATACCAGATAATGAAGCACCAGATTAGAAATGTACTGATTATAAAGAATATTATTATAAAAAGTTTCTAGATTACATGAATTATATTATAATTAAAAAATTTCAAATTGAGCTAAGTTTTATTTTGAAGCCCAAACTGAATCAATTTTTATTTTGAAACTCTACTCAATTCAAATTGCAGAATTCAAACTGAACCTTGTCATAAGTCATAAACTACTTGTATTTTACATATTTCTACATACAATTTTATTAATGTAATATTTAATAAATTTATTTCAATTAATCTTTGTAAAAATTATTAGTGTAAATAAAATATTTTGGATGAATATTTATTTTTGAAAATTTACTGTTAAATTACATGACAATGTATATTTTGCATTTACTACAACTTGAGAAACAAAGAATATTAAGGTTTATATTATTTTAAAATTTAAATGCTATTTTAATGTGATTCTTATTCTTTTATTTACAAGTTGCATATTAAATATTAATATCTATTCTGATGTTTGTTATGAAATTACTAATATTTTGAAATAACTTAGCCTTTTATTGTTGTTCAAATGATTATTTTTATGATATCATCAGTTCATTCAGAATTAATTGCTTCCAGGAGAGCCCTAGTAGTTTCAAATATGAAAGATTACTATTTTCTTGGAATTAACCCTGCATCATTGGAGGGTGGTATTAGCAGTTGGCCTTGATCAAATGCACTTTGCTTATTGTTAACTTTATTCAGGAAATATACACAGTTACTTTATTTCTGATATTTAACATATTGTATGTTATTGATCTAATCTCTTAAAATCTAACACACCTAAAATTCTTCTATTTTTTATTTCTTATTCTAATTTCATGTCAATTGAATTTTCATTAAATAAAGTAAAGCTTATTTTATAATATTTTTTATAAAATATATTTGAAAGTCCAACTTTTTTAAATTTGTTTAATATTCTCCAGATTTTAAAATTCAGATGTTTTAAAAAAGTGGAATTGAAAAATTTTTATATTGGTTCCATTTTAGATTAAATTCTAAAATATTTTAAAATTAGAATTTTAATAATTTCAGTATTAAAAAAAGAGCATTTCTCTAATTTATCATAATATATATGAAGGGCAGAATAAAGAAGCTCATATAATTTAATTTAGTATAAAATTAATATTGAATAGGAATAAATTATATAATCCATAAATGTCTTCAAAATTTGAATGAAATCTACATTTATAATAAATGGAACATATTGTAAAATATGTACTATAGGAATTATTATCCCTATAGTACATATTTTAGTAATTCAAGGTATATTCTGAAAGATTGCCAAATAAAAAGAATTGTAAATATAAATAATAATGAAATCATAAAATTAAAAGTTTAAATAAATGTTTTAAGTATATTTAAGATATATATTTAAAAATAAAGTAGTAATAAAAAAATAGGAAAACAACAAACAAGAAAGTTCAATAATCTCTTAAATTTAATAAACCTTTAAACTAGTATTTTTTTGAGTTTTATGAGGTTACATTCAGCTGTTTGTTTATTATAAAAAATTCACACATATGACTTAATTATAAAATGTATTTGATTTATTTAAAATACAAATTATTATGATTTATATATGGGAATGAATCTAATTTTTTGAAATGCAATAAGGTACTAGAACAGCATTCATAATCAACTCAAGTCTATTGTTAGTCTGAGTCAGAACAGATCAAAAGTCCTCATCTTTGACCAATGATTAAAGTTGCTCAATCTACTTTGATTTCATTGATGTGACTTGAAGTTATTAAATTCATCACCATAATAAGACTTTGCAAAGAATTTAGAGCAGCATAAGAAAATCTATTGATCATATAAATCCAAAATTCAAAACCATCTTAATCTGGTATGAATTTACCTTTAAAACACCATTTACTAGAACAGGGAATGGCAATCCTTTTTTATGTAAGGACCATATTTAAAACTTTTGAACTGATGTGGGCCACACATAGGAGAAAAAAGAAAAACAAAATACAGGTAAATCAAAATTATTTATTCATATATGATTATAAATCAATATAGATATACTTAATGTGACTTTTGGAACTGATATGAACTTAATATATCTGAAATATTTGATTGAATATTAGTTACTGCTAGTTTTAAATTATTTTTGAGATGCGAGTCTATTAGTCTGATTTCTTGTTTTACTTTTTACTAAACTCATTGTGGAAAAATTGTTCACATAATAATAAGTTGTAGAAAATTATGATAGAATTTTTACTGCATATTTCCTTAAAATGAAAATTATCTTCAATAAAAGTTTTATAAAATATACTTAATTTTTTCTTTAAAAGTATCTTTCAAATCTAAATTACTTTACAAGTCTCTTATCTCCAATCAAAGTCCATTAGGTACATTTTCTATATTTGTCAAAAAAGGTGCTGAAAAATCCATATTTCATTTTCTTGATTAAAAAAATTTTTTATTTTATTTATTTAGTAATATTTTGTGGGGTATAGGTCACAGATTTTCCATTTCTGTACTAGAACTTTCTACTTTAGTAATGAAATTCATAAATATAAGGAAATAGGACAAATATAATAAACAAATATAAATCCACAGATTAATATTCATTTATTATCCATGCTTTCTGCTTTTAATCTATGATTTTAATATTAATATTGTAATTATGTCTTCTTCTTAAACATGAATTCACAATAAAAAGTATGGTTTAAAATATTATATGAAAGAAAGAACAATGATAGGCAAAGAAATGAAAATAATAACTATAACATGTGATGAGTAATGATTCTATTATCAGATATAAGTCAGTTAATTCCACACAACTAACGGTACAAATATGCTTCTTTTTTTTATTGCAAAATTGATATTAAGCTAATGTGCAATAGAACAAGTTTCAGTCTTCTGAGAAATGAAAAGGACTATAAACTATTGAATGAGTCAGGAATATATGCGATATTGCTAACTAATTTATATCTTAATAAAGATCAATGCTAAACAGGCTTTATATTAAGAAGCTTAGAAAGCCATCTTAGGGTGCATTTCTTTATTGGACTTTTTCCTTATTGATTAAACTAGCGATAGCGGGAATTGTTTATTTCTTCTCGAGAATGACACTGACATGTTTAATTTTTCCCGTGATTGGAAGGATGGTTGATTTTGACTCAATCACGGGGAAAACGAAAAACATCAGTATCATTTTCGAGGAGAAATAAACAACTTCCGCTGCCACCAGTCTACTCAGTGAGAAAACCGTCCAATAAAGAAATGCACCCCTACTGTCAGAAAAATCCTGACTTAACTGTCTCCGCTCGGCAGTTAAACTCTTTCCCTCTTAAATTATTACCGATCGCGATCCCACAACAAATTGAATAATATTGCACAATAACCGATAGTAGTTTAATGAAAAAAAATTATTTGATATGGTCGATTAAAACTTAATAGTTATCATAATTTATGATATATTCAAGATTCAAAGCCAATTTCATTATTGATAAATTACTTTATTAAAATCAAAATTCAAGTGTGCAATAAAAATCAACTAAATAAAATTTGTCATAGTTCTTAATTTTTACGGCAGAGGGCTGGAATGGTAATTATAATTAAAAACCATTTATGAAAACGTTTAGAAATAAATTATTTCGGTGGTGAAAATTTTGTCATAACGCTTATTATTATAGAGCAATATACAGTTAACAAAGATCATAACCAAACTCAAAAGAAAATTTATTTATCATTAGTCACCCGATCTGTGCCGCCTTCAAACAGGAAATGATTCCTTGAAGAAAAAAACTTAGGACGATTTTTTAAAAACTAATTTGAGGTAAAATTTTCGATTATTTTACAGTAAATTGTTGTTAATATGGAATTTATGTAAGTTGTATTGATTTTTACGAAGGAGCCATGTTCTCTGGATGAAAGCAAGCGTGATCAGAAGTGCTTTCCTTATCGATCCGTACGATGCTCTAGTTTTGTCGAATGATTACGAAGGTTATCATGTATATATCAGTCTATAAATTAAAATTAGTACTTTATGTGCTATATTTAAATCGAGTTACGCATTTTATATAGGATTTATTCAGGTATTTATCATTTAGTCTCTAGAATATTGCATGCTGTTTCTGATTGCAGTATTACATATCTACACATACCTCGTTCATACATATTTAATTTAAACAGCGAATCAAAAAAAATTTGATAGATCTATGGTCATGTAGATTATACAATATTAATAGAATCCAGCGAAATCTCATAAAATTGATTAGGTTATATTTTATAGTTTTACTTAAGTTCTATGATGTTTAATTTTAATTTTAAGGATATTTATTGAATTATAAATCAAAATGTTATTTAGCTAATTAGTTAGTGAATTAATGCAATTAATTTCAAGTAAAGAATTTATATTCAGCTGCTTCGATCTAAATACAAGAACGTACGATAGAATATAATGGTACAAATTTTAACATTTAGTTCGACTAACTATATTAAGAATATATTGAATATAAATTAGAGAAAAGACTTATCAGAGAACAGATCTAATCTTCCATAGCAGTGAGATTATAAATAAAATATGTTTATTATAATCTAAATTCGATTACGAACTTTCTTTAACATATTCATACATTTATATCTTCAATCGATTATACTCAATTAATATCTTGACACGCCTAAAACAGCTATTTTTATGTCTCTTTAATTGTAAAAATAGATATAGAAAACTGAAATGATTTTTCTTTTAATAGCTTATAAAAATTTATTTTCGAGTTTAATTCAAAGGTGATGTTTTACGCTCAATAATTTTATATAATTTAAAATCAGTACGCTAATTTATTATTCCAATAAAACGATCTTATAATTATTACATCATATTTAGGAAATGATATAATTTAAAATCATTTTATATTCTACATAATTATGGAAGTTCAATTTCTCATAATTTAAGTTATGAATATTGAACCTGATTATAAATAAATATCATGAGATTTGAAAAGAAAATTCCTAACAATGATAAATATATCAATTTGTCTATCCCAAATATTAAATTTTAACAAGTTTTAGTCAAGATAAAGATATCTGTATATAAAAATGTTAGGCATGTTCGTTTATATACTAAACATAAAATTTTATATGCTACTGATATTTACGAAATTTTTTCGCAATTTTATAATTATATAAAAATATCAATTAATCGAAAATATTCATATTTTTTTTTTTTAATTTCAATTAATGAGCTAACAATCCTATAAAATTCAGTTTATATGGTAGGAAAATAATAAATTACAATAATCATTAATAAATTCGATCAGTAATGTTTCTTAAATAATTATGAAACTTCAAATTAAAACTTTATAAAGGTGTATAAAATATATTCTTTAATATCTTATACAGGTATATTTTTTGTTTTCAGTAACGTTTGTAACGAAATCTTTTGTTATGATAAAAGCTTTCGTTACACGTTACTAAAAATCACATCCGTCGCTAAAAAATGCATCATATTTAGTTTAAAAATGATGTCACCTGTTAGAGATAAAGAATTAATTAAATTTAATATATAGGATATTATGTCACATGAAATTTTTTTCTTGCTAAATTTGCGATATTATATAAATTTATTTTATACAAATATTAATAAACAATGATTAGCTACTTTGATAAAAATTTTATTTTGAAATTTGTTAAAATAAAATTTATAAAATAATAAAGTAAATCTGTAGATTCGTTTCGATAAATTGACGAACGAACAAAATAAAAATTCTGATGTATGACATAAATTCAGAATTTATTGATCTTCTGAATAAATTACACGTTACAATAACATGCAAGCAATGAATAAATAATTTTCAAAAATAATTCTTTTTAATTTTAAATATAGGTCTAATTATAAATAATAAATAGGCAAATTATATAAAATATTTTTTACGTTAAAAGTATCTATTTTTGCATTAATATTTAATGATAATGATCGGTCATACAACTTAATTATTTTTAATGTTTATTCATTAGCATTTTATATTATTATCATTAATTATCATGATAATTAACGATAATAATATAAAATAATAATAATAATAATAATATTGTTTAATTGATAATAATATTGTTTTGAATTATGATTATTATTCTCCGGTCCTATTGGGGAGAGTCTCAATGACAGAGACCAGAAGGAGACTAACGGTTTACATAGAGGCTGTGGTTTGTTTACTGGTGCCACCGCCTCTCCCCCACGAAGTTAGATCAACTTTGGCGAATAACAATTAAAATGATTGAATTTTCTATAAGTATTTGTGAATTTACAATAATTATGTTTTATAATTGATATGAATTGTCATAAATAAATGATTTTCATTAATAGCAATAATTTTATTTCTTTATAAATCCAAATAAATTAAGAATGATAATAATTGAATAAATCTACAGATTAATTTACAATAAATTTAAATTAATGAGAGAAAGATTTAAAAGTAATCATTATTTGTCAGATAGATTTGATGTAAAATTTAATAATACAAAAATTATAATTAAAATAAATTCGAAAAAATTACAAAATATGACAAAATAAATAATTATAGATAAGTCAAAAATCATACAGTTTTTTTGATAGGATTTAAACTTATTTGCTAGATTTCTAACGAAAACATATCTGACTCTTTAGATCTTCGTCAGCCTATATCTATTCAAATATTTGAATTATTTGTAGTAAAAAAATATAGGCTAAGAAGAGCTTGAAAGGCCAGATACATTTCCTAAATAAATCTAATAAATTAAATTTAAATCCTGTCATTAGAAGTATATGATGCTTGATGGAGATGAATGAAATTGAAAAGAGACGTTTGAGAATTTATGAATTTATCGCAAAGTAATTCGCAATTTATTGTATATAAATTCTTAATATATTTCTTTCTCTTTCAGATTTTATTATGGGATCACATATCGTTCATTCTTTATCAAATCAATCCTAAATGATCAAGGAATCTCATGATACACAGATATTTCAAAGGATTATTAATAATATTGACAGGCACATTTATAATTATTATTATCTACGAAGCCTTAATTTCAAAATCCGATCCACCTGTTGCCATCAGTGTTTTTATAAATAATACCGAAATTAATGATTGGATTGCTCATAGACACATTTACCAGAAACTGGTGCAGCAGTCGAGTACAGTCCCTATATTACAACCTGAATTGCAATGCCAATCGGAGACCAATTTGGTTATCATTGTATGTTCCTCGATTGGAAATTTTCTTCAAAGAAGAGCCATCAGAGAAACTTGGGGCAGAAACGTCTTACAGACACGAAACGTCTTATTTTATTTCTTGTTAGGAACTTCTACCGATGAAAATATTAACGTTGATCTAGAAAATGAAATTCGTAAACATTCAGATATTATTCAATACGATTTCATAGAAAATTATTTAAACTTAACTATTAAATCCGTCCTATTGTTGAAATGGATAGTAAATTATTGTAGAATATCTGGTTATATTATGAAAGTTGATGATGATGTATTTTTGCATATTCCTAATATTGTTCGATATATCGAAGAATCAAAGAATTTGAAGTTAATGGTTGGCACTCTTTCTACGGGAGTTAAACCGATTAAAAATCCTTCTCATAAATGGTTCATGCCTAGAAATGAATATTCAGAACCTTTATATCCGGATTATCTAACTGGAGGAGCATATATTTTAGGAAGTGATGCTGTTTTGGCGCTCTATAATAACTCGTTAAAAATACCGTTTATACGTATAGAAGATGTTTTTATCACAGGTTTATGTGCACGTTATTCGGGTTTAAAACCTGAAAGTCACAATAACTTCTTGCATATCAAATTAAGTAACAATCCTTGCCTTTTTAGAACTTTGTTCTCTGTTCATAGTATATCTGTTACGGAAATGTATAAAGTTTGGAGTCAAGTATTCGATCCTAACTTTCACTGCCATTGGTGGTCTAAATGGATTTATTGGGAATAATACTATTGCATCATTTAGAAATATAGTTGAACTAAATTTTAATGAAAAAATCGAATTTAAAAATTTGATAGTATTCTTTATTTATATTGAAGATTAACAATAATTTGGAGTAGAATCGCTAACCTGGGCACCCATTTCTTCTATGAGTTCTAGATGCTATTCTAAGAAGAGATTTTTATTTGCTCATAAACATATTTTGAAATAATTTTAATTTAATTTTAAATCTTTTCATCATATCACTTTTATCATATCCATGTTAACCACGGGTAAACTGAGATCGATTGAATTTAGATAGGCCGAGCCTACACAAAGAAAGTGTATATCCTTAAGTTTAAATCACTTTTATTTAAAGTGTATATCTTTAACTTTAAATTTTAAAGTTTAACTTTAAAACTTTAAAATTTTACTTTAACGGAATAAAACTTTAAGTGTATTCATTCCGAGTTTGGAACATTTTATATAAAGTTTAACGATATGTTCATGTATTGTTAAACTTTATATAAAAAGATGTAGATATTGAACAATGTAGATATTGTTGAAAACTCCTTCCACCCTCTTTATGTTAAATGATTGAATTTCTCCAGTAGCATTTGGCATGCATATAGATAGATAAAATAATATCCTCTCTTCAGTTAGGAACAAATAAATTATATGAAAGAGCAGATTGTTTTTTAATCACGATTACACATATTTTTATTGACTATATTTAAATTTTAATCAATAATAAAAAAAATAACATAGTTTCATCCATAAAATTTCGGCTATTAATTTTATGGCGCAACAGAAGTTGCAATTAAAAACAAAAAATATCTAGCTTTTCTATCCTTTGGTTTTTTAGAATTTGAAAACATCAAGAAAAATTATAATATTTTAATAACTTATTTATTGCATATGCGCATTTTTAAAATTGTGAATGAGCTCTTAAAGAGATTTAGAAATTCAGATGCACATTTAATAATAAAAAGCTTGGCGATCTCTGATGATTTAGATTAATGAGATTAATTAAGCTTTAGATTGAAATTTAGAGCTTAATTAAGATTACCATTTAGAGCTTAATTAAGATCACAATTTTGATAGAGATTAATTATTCATATTAACTCTCTAAGTAGCAGAAAAATTTTGACAATAACGAATTGGAATAAATTTCTCTGCTTTATATTATGAATTTAAAACAGGAACTTAAAATTATTATTACACTTTATTATTGATAGTAAAAAAATAGTGTTAAAATATTTGATTACATATCAATTAAAACTATCAGATAAACTTTAAATAATTTCCGATAATTTCTAGAAATGAAAATGTAGACGTAGCAACTAAATCTTCTTAATAATGTAAGCATATAGACATATCATCTATACTTCACAGTTTTGGAAATTTGAAACTTAGTATTAGTAAAAATATAATTTTTATGACGTAAGCTTATAATAAAAAGATTTTTATGGTCTATCATAGTAAAATATAATTGTTATGACATATAATAAAATAATTTTGATAGTACAACTTGTTTAATTAAATATTATGCTAAAATTATTTTTATATACATGTATTTTTATTTTTCGATCTTTAGATTATTAGATATCAATTTCTATATCTTTATATTTTATTCATAATCATATATTTATGAAAAATGTTTTCTTTTCCATTGACTATATACTAAAATAATTTAGTAATTTAATAAGCAACTGTGATGTTTAGCAATACAGTAGTTGATTTATTAATGCAATAATTCAATTTTACAGTCACACATTGCTTAATTTTATATATTTCTTTCTCTTATTCTTTATGTACAGCAGTTACATCTGTTAAAAATAAATAACAATAACTTCATTCAAAGTAAGCATGGAAAGGAAAGTAAGATAATGGAATTGTAAATTCCACATTTTTCCGCAAATAAATTTTTTAAACTTTAAATAATATATATATATTATTATATTGCTTGTGATATGCAAATTTGCAATATTTTTCATTTATAATCTAGTTTTTTCTGAATAATAATAAATAAACCGAAGACTACGCAATATATTTTATCTTCAAAAGCATTAAATCCTAATTAAAAATAAAATAATTTCAAATCATAAGCTTAGAATAATAAATATACTGTATTTCAAACAAATTTTTAAAAAATATTTTCTAATAATAAAAAATAAATTTTTATTATTAGAAAATATTTTATCATCATAAATAAATTTTAATAGCCAGACTTTTTGAACTTAGAAGCCATCCAAAAATCATTATGGTAGTATCTAAATAGCTTATCTCCTGATTTATTGGTAAATTATTAATTTTATTATTTTATGTAAAAATCTAAAAATTTTATATGAATATAGTATTAACATGAATTATTTTAATTAGAATTTCATCTTAAAAATTAATTTTTTTATAAAGAAAAATAATCATTACCTGGAACAGGAAAATAATAATACTGTAATCTGTTAGTATAAGTAGGTTATAAGATAATAAATATGTATTTATATAAAAATTAACTTGATTATCTGTATATAATCTGTTAGAGAACCTATAAACTTATTAAATTATATAAAAAAATATAAAAGTTAACTTGATTATTAAAAATTTTATATTTTTATTGTTTATTATATTCAAAGTTTTATTAATACAGAACACAAAATTTAACGATTGATGATTGCAAAAATTACAAAAGAAAATTATATAATCAATATATATATATTGATTAAAAATTGTAAATTTTTTAATATTATTTGTTAAAATATTTGCTCTTAAAAATAAATTGGATCAAAGTAGTACAGTGAATTGTTCGAAGAGTTATAAAACATATAAATGAATGAAATGTTATAAATTTAGTATTAAACTCTATTGTTTTTAAATAAAAAGATATTTATGAAAATCATTTTTGGTAGTTGTATTTAATTACTTCATAAATATATTAATTAAATAACTGAATAAATTTGTTGGAAAAAAATGAATATTTATAAAAATTTCGTTGTTTAATTTATTAATTCAATAATCTTGGAAAAAATTGGCCTTTGGTAATTATAATAGAAAAAAGTTAATGACTTTATACATTAATTTTTTTATTATAAGTATTTCTAGCAAATTATAAACTATATTAAGAGAGAAGTTTAAAAAGATAATTGTTGAATAGCATGAATATTGTATTACTAAATATAGCATTTTATTGATTCGTAAGATTTGTTTACGTACTTGTAATATTTAAATAATAATCTCTTAAAATTAATTAAAATAATTTAACAATCTCATTTATGAAAAAATGATAAAAATTATATCAAATATATATTTTATAGTAAGTTCAGAATATAAAAAAATAAGCAAATTAGAGAAATAAAAATGCTCTTACTCATTGATTTAATGTGATTTATGTTGACTGAAGTTGATATTTGTTTTTCAATCGATGATATTTACATTATCGTCTAGTAAGAAATATATAATTAAAGATATTAAAAATTAAATTTAAAAATTTGATTATTCAAACAAATAAATCTGTTTACTGCGATTATCATCGATTAAATGCAAAAAATAATTTCGGATAATGTTACAAAAGTGTAGCTTGTGATTTTATATTTATAAACTAAAATTAAAATATTCCATCATTAAAAGAAAGTTTTTAAAATTATTTAAAAAATTTTTAAAGATATACTATGATTAAAAAGTTTAAATTTAAATAACTGTGATGCGAATAGTACGTTTTTCTAACAACAGATGGCGATAAAAAACTATTTTTGGTAATTTTGATCAATTTTTCATTTTTTTGTGAAATCGACTATATCCACTGTCTTTAGATCAGGAACATATTCAGGGTGCAAATCTTATTTTTCAGGGTGCAAATCTTATTTATTTATACTATATCGCATACAATATTTAAATTTTTATACTTTATTATATAAATTGATTCGATATTAAAATAATTTATAATTTTAAACACTATTGTATTAAATAATTACAATAATTTAAAATTTAGTGTTCTAAATATTATTAATTTTTTTTTTTTTTTGCGCTATTTTGATCTGCTGAACTACCAACAGAACGATTATTTTGTTAACAGATGGCGCCACATTTTAACTCTTTTGAGTATTAAGAAATGGGGTAAACAGGTTTTGCCACAGATTGAGGAAGGAATAACTGAATTGTTAGAGAACGAAGATCGATGGGCCAAGCCCGAATACCTAGAATAGCTTTCCTAAAGGTTAGGATTGGAATTGAACTCGGTGTGGATAGAATCAATTGCATATGATAAAAATCGATTTTCTTATTACTGCGCAATAAAATAATCAAATTTTTAACATACACAATATTCTAGAAGAGCTCAATAATATATATGGGTTTTTCAAATCTGGTAATATTTACGTAAAATATCGTTTTGATAGCAGACTTCCATTCACATATGATCTTATATGGATCATTTTCAATAGGCTTTGTTCCTTAGTAGATTCCAATAATGTTTATAAATTGCATTCAGGTCGGGCAATATTTACGGAAGATATTACATCAAAATATGTAAATAATTTTTCTCTCAGTATGACAATAATATTGAACCGATAGCGATCATTCAATTTAAATAAATCTAACCTTGCCAAATAAACCTTGGTAATAAAATAAGTAAAAATTATAAATAATTATTGATTCATAGATGGCGTTAATTTAAATTACTTTAATTACTATTTCAAAGATGGCATTAAACTTACAAGGAACTTTTACGGTTTTGTGAATTTGATTTCTGTAAATGCATAGCACCATTCGATAGATATCTTAAGAAATCTCTAAACAGACAACATTTATCGACGGATCACTAATGAAACGGAAGCTACAGAAGTTCAAAGTTCACAGAATAAATGGCATTATATCATTTTTAACAGATATAGTATATGTTTAACTTGCAACTATTGTGTACCTTAAGGATGATGATGTGATTCAGACAAAAATGGGTGTAATAGTGAGCACATTTGAAGAAAGATAAAGATGGATGATCGAATTCGTGACGTTTCACAAGTATTGAAATTCACTCAGTCGCAATTCACAGCTGAAATTTTCCAAAATATGATCCGATACTATTTTTATAAAACTGGATATCTTGACGGTGACTTGAAACATTCATTACACTGTTGATTACTGCTTCAATTTCAATATTTGTGAACACGAATCCAATCATCCATCTTTATCTTTCTTCAAATGTGCTCACTATTCCTCCCATTTTTGTCTGAATCGCATAATCATCTTTAAGATAGGCTTCCACAATAGTTGCAATTAAACATGTATTATGTTCGTTGAAAATGATATAATACCAGTTATTCTATGAAGTTTAAACTTCTGTAGCTTTCATCTAATCAGTGGTTCGCCGATAAATATTGTCTGTTTAGTGGTTTCTTAAAGTGCTCTATCGAATGATATTATGCATGTTCAGAAATAAAATTCACAAAATCGTGAAGGTCCCCTGTTAGTATAAATGACTGTATATATAATTATTAAAATTTTTAATTTAATCAACCTTTATATTGGAAGATTAGATTTACATAGACTATACTCCATTCATTTGAATATTACAATCAGTATTTTTTTTTTACATCACTCATACTTCACAATGTATTATATGAGTGTAAATATCAACTTAAATACACATTGAAATTACAAATCTTCAAATTCAAAAATTATAATGAAATAACATAATAATAATAATAATAATAATAATAATAACAACAACAACAATAACAATAATAATAATAATAAACATAAATACATAATAATAATTAACATAAATAATACAATATAATAATAATAACATAATTATTATAATAATAAACATAATAATAAGCATAAATACATAAAAAAAAAAAAAACATAAAATACAAGCAACAAACAGTCAGTTAAACATAAACAAATCCCAAGACCAACAATTATCCATTCCATTACACTCCTATCACTGTAAACCTAGTTGTTTCTCTTTTTTAAATCCTTATAAATGTTATTCATTAATCTAATTAAATTATTACAAGTCTCCTTTTCCAAATATTTTTCATGTCACTTCCTCGGCATCCTTTCGTGTACAAAATCCACTATCTTCTCTCGTCTCCTTATATCATCCACAAATAAATAATAAATGTATAGCTGTTTGTCGAACATTCGCATTACAATGACAATTGGCTGTCTCACTTAAACCAAACCGAAACTTATAATCATTAAAAAGACCATGACCTTTCAAAAACTGAGTCAACACAAAATCAGGAGCTATACTAGTATTTTGCAATCTGCTATACATATCTGGCCAGAACACTTTTGTCTTAGAAGCAATATCAGACTGCATGTAACGGGCATTCCATTCCATAATTGCCTTATTACCAAGCAATTGCCTTATATAACCATGCGAACATTTATTATAACCTTGACTTCCAGTCACCACAGTATCTTTAGCCAATTTATCAGCCAATTCATTTCCATAATTCCCTTCATGGCTCTTTACCATACCAAGTAAACCTTAACATTATACATATTACCTAAAGTAGTAATTAAATTATTTATACTCCTAGCCAAGAAATCAGTCTTATTACCAACAATCGAAAGCAAGGATAAAATAGAGTCAGAAACCCCATAAGCCACATTTCCAAACACCTTCTGTCCAAATTATCAAGAACATAATTTAGGGCTTTGTCTATTGCATACATCTCAGCCTGATAAATATTACAATAGTCCTTCAATTTAAATTTACCAAAGTCAATCAACGCTGTATCCTCAA